>JAQQZZ010157653.1:0-12222 GCA_030265115.1 Mopalia vespertina | reverse complement strand
GGGTGTCCAATTTTGACAGTTTTCCTATCTCCTGCATGTTAAAGTTTCTTAAAACAGGGTGTCCAAATGAGGCAATTATTCACTTTAGGGTGTCCATTTGGATGGGTGTCTGCCTAAGCTCTTGAACCAGTTTAAAGTTTGAGTGCAGTTCTTTTGACATAAGAAGGTCTTCTTTTTGCAACTCTTCCACTTGTAGATTTTAATCACAGGAATTCTTCTAATTCTGAATGCGAATGACAGGATGTTCTTTGAGATCTGTTTCTATCTGGTACAGATACGACACAGCCCTGTGACCAGCTCAAAGTATTTGGGCAGACCTACTGACATAAGATCTTCTTTTTGCGACAGGTTTCTCCTGGACTTTCTGTAAAGAGGCGAGCAAGGACTTTCCTGTACAATGTTTGTGGAACTGACCCAAGGCCATTTAAACTTTCCTGTGTAAAGTTTGTAAAATATTGAAGACCTCCACTGCTGGGATTGAATCACAGGACACTATGTGATGATTTTGGAAGTTACCATAAGGTGTCAATCGTGTGCTTCTTGTAGAAATCCAATTGTAAATATAAGCCCAAATCGATGTCATGTTGTTTCTATGCAATAAAATTTGATGTAATTTGCTAATTGATGAGAGTAACAAAGTCAAAGTACAATCAAGAACTTTTTCGCTGAAAGATTTTATAGAAGCCATAAGAAACAAGACAAATGACAACTCCTATAACAATCTTCTGGAAAATGTTACCAGAACCATCAACCAATACAGCACCCTGTAACAAAGAATGGATAATATATTTTAAATTCCTACAACATCACAATGATCTTTTGTCTATGTAGAACTTTGATTGGAGTTCTGACAGTGATTTTATAATTCAGAAAACGGTGAACATAAACATTAAATTGATGAGAACAAATATATAAAAGAAAACATGACAATTCAGGGCTCAGAAAAGTACCTTTCAAAGAAAATTGTCAGAGGAATTTTTTTTCTTTCAAAATCTGCTTTTGATAAACTGAGCAAAGGAGAGAGACCTGCAATGAAGACTAGGCAGTTTTTCCAACCCAGTTACAACAAATCATCCTCACATGACTAACCAATTGGTGTTTAATGTCGTGCTTAAGGATATTTCACTTATAAAATGACGGAGTCCTTAAAAAGTAACAGTAAAGCTACCATAAAATGTGAAGTATTTTGCTCTCTTAAAAAATTAATCTGTCAAGTGCAAAGTAAAAACACAATGACTACTCTCAGCCAGAGGGTTCAACACGTGGATCAATTGAACTGATTGTGGTTTTGCGCCATACTAAAGCCTATCTCAGCCCAACTACACTCAGTCACTGGCAACGAACAAAAACAAGACAGAGCAATCATCAGAAGTAGAGATCAGTTTTGTATTGCCCCTTAGTTTTGGGAGCAAATTATTCAATGTGATGTGTTTGACAATAATGGAGAATAAATGATCCACCATTGCTGAGTAAAGACAGTATGTCTAAGCATGAAACATACTACCCTCATCCAAAGGCCAATTTATTCACAAAAACAAAATGTAGAACATACCCATCCACCATGTTGTTGAACCCAGCTACACACTTGTTCAGCAATATAGGATAGCGACCACTCCAAAAATTGCTTAAACAGGTCTTTAGCTTTTTGAAGAAGAGATCGTATGGCCAAGTCTGAACAGAAAAAAAACAAAACCATGATCCTCTCATTGGTCACATGGCCCTCAGAGAACAGTGTCCCAAGCAGCGAAAAAAACTTGTCCTTGGTAATCTCATACAAACTCACCTGTATGGAAGAAAAAGACATACAACAATGAAAACAAAGTTTGAGATGAGTAGAATACACAGTGATTTATATTTTTTTAAATAAACCGTTGTTTTATAATCTTATCAAGTTTTTTAAATATTTCAATGTGCTATTTTAACTGATGTTTTGTTTGTCACATGGATTGCTGCTAAACGCTGACTTAATCGTCGTTCAGCCATAGCACACTGTGACAGTGTGCCCCAACTAATGAGTAAACCCCACCATCCTCAGCATCCCTGGCAACAAACTTTGGTGAAATAAATAACAGTATACAGAACATGGTGCAATAAAACTGAGTGATTGATTGATTGATTGGGTGTCAATGACATGTTCAAGTGTATTTTACTTATCAGATAGTGGTGTTGAACACCAATAACAAGAGTTCTAGAAAACCCAACATACACCCTCGTGGGGTGCTCATGGGGTAACCATGGTAACCCAAGACATTTCAAACAATGGTATGCAACATGCCATGTTCTAAGGAAGAATACAACAACAGGGAAATCGATTTGGGTACCAATAAAACTATGGTAAACATGACTTTTTTATACAGCGTAAATGGATTTGGTTGCAACATAATTATATAGGATCAATGGTAACCATGGTAATCCTGTATATAGCCAAATACGGCACAAAACACAGCCTTGTCTGAAAATGTAAAAAAAATTAAAGAAAAGGTCCAGTAATATCATTTTATTGTAACACAGACAAAATTCACTTTTCCTACTTTTTTTAAGAACCATTTTTTTTCTTCAAAGAGCCAAAGACTAAAAGTTATGGTGATCATCGCCATTTTGGTGCAATATTCAATGTCGGCAATATTTTTTGTGAAACCTAGTGAAATACAACCACATCTAAAAGCGAAGTTTAAAGATAATATCTGAATTTGAGTGAGGCCATTTTGGTTCGCGGAATTAAATGAAATGCAATCCCATCTATTTCTTAACTGGAGTAAACTATTTTCCAAGTTTGAAATAGGTATGTGAATTTGTTCTTAAGCCTTGTGTTCACAACACATACAGATGTAAATATTGCTAAATTATGCACTGGTAGCCATTTTGTTCTATTGAACTTGGTGATATCCATACCAATTCGTCACCTGAAAGAGAGAAAGTCAGACCTGCCTACATGTACCTTAGAAGAAAATTATGTGTAAAAAGTTTGTTTTTTAGGAGTATTTTCTAACAATTTTGTGTATTTTTGTGTTACAGCGTAGCAGAGAATATAAATTTCTGTTTGTATTTTGATGGCCTATTGGTGTATTTAACATAAAATTTGTTTACAAAATACTCCAGCTCTTGAAAGCACAATACAACTCTCAAGTTAATCGGTGAATTTGTTCTCAAATTATCATGTTTACAGCGCAAATGTGTCAACATTAAAAAATTATGCAATGGCCATCATATTGTTTTGCGTAATTTGGTGAAATACAATCCTATCCTTTGTCTAAATAGAAGAAAGCTCAATTCCAAGTTAATTGGTGAATTTGTTCTCAAGCTACATGTATCATGTTCACAAAACATAAGATTGATTGATTGAATAGTGTTTTACGCCACACAAAACATAAGAGTGAATCTTGTAAAATGATGCAATGGGGGCCATTTTGTTTTAGAGATTTTGGTGAAATGCAATCCCATCTGTTGTCTTAACAGGATGAGGTTCACAACATATACATACATGAAATATTGTAAAATTATGCAATATGGCTGCCAATTTGTTTTACGGAATATAGAGAAATGAAATCCCATTGTTTGTCTTAATGGAGGGAAACTACCATAAAAGTTTCAAGTTATTCAGTGAATTTGTTCTCAAAATTATCATGTAGGCCTGAATATTGAAAAATTATGCAATGGCAGCCATTTGATGAAATGCAATCCTATCCTATGTCTTAGTAGTAGGAAACTAACTTTCAGGTTTCAAGTAAATCTGTGAATTTGATCTCAAAATTATCATGTTCAGGTGTGAATATTGCAAAATGATGCAATGGTGACCATTTTTGTTTTACGGAATTTGGTGAAATGAAATCCCATCCGTTGTCTTAATAAGAGGAGACAAGTTTCAAATTAATCCGTGAATTTGTTACAGAGTTATTGTGTTTACAACATATACAGATATGAATATAGTAATATAATGCGATGGCAGCCATGTTGTTTTACGGAACTTGGCGAAATTCAATCACATCCATTGTCTAAAAGGTAAGAAGCTATCTTTAAAGTTTAAAGTTAATCCATGAATTTATTCTCTACTTATCGTGTTCATAACACATACAGGCATGAATATTCTAAAATTATGTAACAGCCATTTTGTTTTACGGAATTTGGTGAAATGTAATCCATCCGCCGTCTTAAACAGAGGAAGATACATACCAAGTTTGAAGTTAATCAGTGAATTTGTTTTCAAGATAGCATGTTTACAAACATTTGTGATGGGTGGACGCTGTCATGCTGAGTAGCATTTATGTGTGTGTCCATGATGATGAATGTATGTGTACTAAAAATTAAAACAATATGTTGGGGTATGAAATAAAGTTTGCTAAAATAAAAAATACATGTATGTTATTACACAGAAAGTGTGAGTCTGCTTTATTTATACAAAAGTGTTTAATAAATTACGATTCATTTTGTATTTTATTTCATCCATATCAAATCTCTTATCAGACAATTAGGAAAGCTGAACAATTGGTGTACCATGCTGACTTCCTGAGTAAGACCTGTGTATCCAGTAAGCCACACCCACTGGGCCTCAATGATAACACATGAAACAGCAGTTGTCAATAGGTATCAGTCTGTACAGGTTGCTTTCAGCCTAGTAAGCCTCAGCTATATGTCAATATCTGTTAGTGTGCAAGCTGACTGATTTCTACATGTAATTGAACACTGTGTACACAGAAAGAGCCATGTGCTGGACAGATAGTGACATCAGCTCCTGAAATATACACCATGTTTAAATGATTGACTTGAAGGCGTCAACAAAAGAAAACAGTCTAGGCTCAGCTACTATTAAGAGTCTTAAATTAAGACTTATCCATTATAATCCTCCCATAATGTTCTATTCTGTTGCTAAATGAAATAAACCTATACACTAAATACCTGAAAACTAAAGATTTATAAATGAAAATCTAACAGGCATTTGTGAGAATAAGAGGTACAAGTGGATGTGTAGTTCTTTTTTTAGTAAACTGAGTAGAGAGAAGAATTAAGAAAGTTTTATCCACGAGAATAATGCAACCTAAGGTTTAAGGATGAACAAGGGAATAGTAGACATGAAAATAATTAGATTTAATTTAAGATTTCTGCCTCTTATATTTAGATTTTTTTTAGCAGATGTAAACAAGATGAAAAGTCCTGTTAAAATTATGTTGATAGTAGAAAATACCCCAAAATTTAAAGAAACGTGGTGAAAGGGTGTGCATTGAAAATGGATGGAGGGATTCAAGAGATGTTAATTCTACGCTATAAAATGGTTTAATAATGTGATTTGAATACAGCTTATCCTGTATTCACTTTATTCATTTCAAGATTTATTGGTTCAAGTATTTTTGAGAAAGGGTAAAAGATATATAATTGTTTTTGAACTAAAGAACAAACTTTACAGAAGAAGTTACAGTTTGATTTCTGTGTGACAATTCGGCTAAATTTGTAAAAAAAATCTTATTTAGACAATATTGAAAACTGCAGACAAAAGTAACAGAAATCAGTACACTTTTATTATGAAAAAACATTTTCTGCTCTAATCTGATTCAATCCAGATCTGAATTAGATCAGATCCTGCTAGATGAAAGTCTAGCTAAATGACAATAGCAAACAGCATTGATTGGATTACCATTGCTAATGCTAAACTGGGAAACCAGGGAGCTAATTAAAATCTTTATATTATTTACCAAATACATCACATAATTAATTTAATTCTTTCACATGCCTGTCTTTTACCAAAACAATTTTGTTGCTATAATTGCAAGTAATATGTGGAATAGGTTGAGACATAAAACAAATGACTGCACATAATTCCCTTTCATATAGTGATTACCATAGGCTTAATACTGAGATATTATTTGAATCCATTTCTTCTTATCGCTTATCTACATATATTTTCATAATCTTCCATAGTAATAGGTTAAAAACAAACTTAATTTGTGTTGTTATATATGTGGAAATACACATTGTTTGTATTTGCATATCTTGTTGAACATTTGACATGTTTGACGCCCAACGTAAGTATATAGCTCAACTTTGTAGCTTATATGATAAAAAACAAAACAAATGATATATTTTAAATATTATAAAGTACCACTGCACACTACATGATAGTATAAACCATTGGTTTGTAAAACACACAGATCCAGTAAGCTGCTACTATCATAAACATAAACTGAACTTTGATCACTACCATTGTGTGAAACAGAACGTGGGAGTCCTTGTTAAAAACATTTTTTGTTTTTGTTTACAATAGGATTGTTTACATTTGAAAATATTGTTACATAGTCAATGACAACATGTAGATGAATGTTCTTCTGGTAGAAATAAATAGACATCATTTCATAAGCATCATTAGTTCAGCCGTGCATTAAGGTGATATGTAATATAAACTAAAAATATAATTATCTACATTATCATAGTAATGATTATGACTTGGGAGTATTATTGAAAAACAAAGTTAAAAATAAGTTGTTTTTAACAAGGTGCCTGATCACATCTTCTATTTTTAAACCTGACAGCTAAACAAAGTGCACAAGGGGACTTTCCCATTTTAGTAGGGGAGGTTGACATTTGGTTCAACTATGAGTCAGCATAAAGTTTCACAAGACACTAACTCGGAATACCGTTTATAACCTTGACATGAATATTAACCCACAGGGCTGCCATTTCAATGAACAGAAAGATTAACATACTGTATGGTATTTTATAGAGATACAAAACATTAATTTCCCGTGACTGTCACCTAATGTCAAGAAAATCTGTTTATGAAGAACTGAAATCATTATTCATTATTTTATTATTTTATGACAGGATTCTAAATGTGATATACTAATATCTTCACAACTATTTGCTGATGCACACTGGTTTCTTACATCTTACTCATCAGTTGAAATACAAATACACTTTGAAACGAACGGGCACACCCATTGCAGCATGACTGTTTCTTACAAACAGCTGATTTCAACATATAAAATTGGATTTGAACATTTTGAAATGGCTGTATTATGTACAGACGCTGATAATCTTGATGGTTTGTTTACATATCATGCTACACTTTCTGCTGATAGACTTAACCCTACTTCTTATTCACATATTAAAAGTAAAAGTAGTAACACAATAATTTCCACTTAAAACTCAAATGAATTCAATGTTTTACTGCATTTTATTTTGGACTTTCCTATCCAAAACAACTTAAATTATCTAATCGATATCTGACATTGTTATAATAATAAATAATAATCTGCAGCCTATGTTAGTAAGACTGTTTGTTTGTTAGATTGATTAGGGTTTTATGCGATACGTACATGTATGGTTATTTCTCGGATATGACGTCCCAGCCCAAGATTGAAAGGAAATCAATCTTAACACCACTGGCAACAATGACAAGACAGGGCATACACCAGTCAAAGACAAGACCAACAGATTGGCTTCATTTTAGACCTAAGCTCTTTTTTAACCGATGTTAGATCAACAGAATTAAATTCCAACAGACCATTGGCCAGTAAAAACCATTAGAGGGGGGGGGTTGAAGTGTTGAAGAGTTTCCAAAATGTTATTATTGTAACAGTTATGTGTTCATGTTGACACTTGTAGTGAACTCTTGAAGAATGTGAATGGTGACACTCGAATGACTCAGATTAGACAGTTTATATCGGGGTTTCCTTGTGGAGATCACATAACTTGATAAGAGGCTCATAAGTATGCCGACAAATATTTTACAATCTCAAGATGTAAATTCTTAGTTTGTTATTCATGTGTTTCTCTGTATGACCTCAGCACAATGTTAACTGGTCATTTCAGGTCAGTCAAGAGATCTAACTTTAATAACCATGACACTAACATTTATAAAGCTCTCTGTGATTTGCATCAGAGAACTCCCAAATTAAGTGATCAAAAGTTTGACTCATATGCAAATAAATATTTATTATCATTACTACATCAAGAAAATGCAGTGTTTACAGATGTATGTACAGTACTAGCATCATTATTTAATGACTAACAATCTAATAAAATTTTCTCTATTTTAGTCGATGATAATTTGGCAACACTTTCGACTAATTAGTAATTAGGGTTAAGATCTTTATGCATGAGCTAAGACATTATTGATATACATGGATTTTGATTATTCATCACATAATAAGATGCAGTGAAAGCTTTTAAAAATAAATAATGCATGAAATGACAAAGAAAAAAGTATGACATTTAAACCATATTGCTTTTATCAATTAATTATTTAATTTATAGAATGAAGTCTTGCAATAAAATAAATAAATAGCATTGCAGGGAGATGAATTTCTCAACAGAGCAAAACATCACATTTTATGGCTGCAAAATTACTATTGGTCGACTGCCATCACATAAGTGAAATACCCTTGAGCACGGTGTTAAACACCAATCAATTATAGCCGAGAATGTCCAATAGTTGATTTTTTATTTTCAGCTCTATTAAGTATCATGCTTTGAGAACACATTTACCCATAATTCAGCCTGAACAAAATAAATCTTACAATGTATGAAAAGGAGAAAAGTAGAACAGACAATTTCCACAAGTGCCATATTTAATTTATGTTTATAGCACCTGCCACCTGGGATAAATAACCACATTCTAGCATTATTGTTTTACATTATTTTAATGCACTTCACTGTAAATATATGCTAAGTGTAACAACCAAAATAAAATCCTCAATACCTTTCAGTTTAAAAATATTTTTGTATTTACATTGGATTCGAATTATAACTATTAAATGCGGATTTTTTTTTACATATTTATCAAAATGCATTTTTTTTTTAATGTCAATTTGGTTATCAATCTGAATGATTATGCAATTCTTTTCAACGTCATTGAATGTTTCATCATTTGACAGCATTTTTAAGATATGATGAAGTCAACTGAGAAATCAATGTACACAGACCTGTAGGATCAAGCAATTTATGCTAAATGAACCAAGTTATGATATATAATGCACTTCTGGGGTAAGGTCAGATTCACTGAAAAATATTTACAAGATAACCACCTGCAGGTTTTAAAGCGGAGTCATACTCAAAGAATGTTGCATAAATACATAATCCAATGATATTGTCATAGGTTAAAATACCTATATCGATGACCAAATAATGAGCTGAAAAGCACACCTGCAGAATGATGTCTTAGTCCAGGTGTTTGGAAATACATAACACTTAATCAATTGTAGTGAAATCAGACAATGATGACTAAACAGTTTATAACTGCTAGTCTGCTACTACATGTACACTGTAAGTGACTAAGACGGAAACAACCTATCTTACAACGGGTTTATAATGGTTTTACTGAATCAGAATATATTTACCTGTCATGTATATAAAGGTGAATGCTTATCTTCTGCTACTTAAAATAAATCTTAACAGGGGTGCATATAAACTATCAAATAACTCAAACACGGGCAAAAGTTAATAGCACATCCTATGCTGAACTTAACATTAATTCCCCAAGTGCCCTTTCACCTTATATCTGACATAAGTCCAGGAACAAAATACCATCTGGGGAGCAGAGACTTTCAACTCCAATATGGGCATGAAGGACTCAAGCAAATCTACATGCATTGAAACTTCTAGTAATTAAAATCTCTGATAGTTTTATGTCAATTGCTTGCTGACGTACTTTGAGATTAAAATTCAATAATTAGCCACATGAATAAATGTACAAATGAACATAGAGCCTTAAAACTGTATCAGACCACGAAAACCACAGGAGTTTTCTATCCCTGCTAATTGGTATATACATGTATCTATTCAAAGAAAAGAATTAAAATTAACGAAAGATTCTAATCCGTCAACTCTTAACAACCAACATTGAGTGGATTGTACAGCTGTCAATGATTCCATTTTTCGTCACATAAATCGTTTGCTTTAAACCTTTGCCCTGTGAGGCAATTATTTATAGCCATTTTTTTCAATTTTAAAACGTTGATTCTTTTTTAAAATTTAATAAACAGAATCAGAGTGCAGCTTGTTTCATAATTGATTTTCTTTATTATCTAGATAATAAAACAGCAGAGTTAGCACTCAGATGGGGGGCCCATAATTATCACCCACACATCAAAGAAAGAATTAAGAGATTAGGCATGATGTAAGACAGACATTAGTGGCTAGCCACCTGGGTTTTATTGTGGAGAAGTCGATGAACCATGACAAATTGTGTTTGTGGAGTGACCCTCTCTAATCCTCAACCACACCCTCTCTACTGCTGCCTTACCAGAGCCTGCTCACCTACACTTCTACCTAACTATTTCATTGGTCTAAAAATCTATTCTTAAAAGTTAACTCTGTCATTTATGACACATTGCCATCCTGATGGGCTAACTATTTTGAGTTTTTAAGTTTTTAGTACTGGATATTGCAGACAGCACACCATCTGTTTAGTAAGATATTCTTCAGCCAGATAGTGTTTAGAAAACCAGAAATAACCAAATTTAACAAGTGAAATATGATTCATCTTAAATGCATGAAACGTGTTTAATCGACTTAATAATTAATCTAAACAAATTATCTGGCTCCTTTTTGTGAGACAAATTTCTAAGTGAACTAATAGCTGTTGCAGGCTTAGTGCTGAGAACTGCACCGAGTTACCTTTGAGATCAACAGATGTCTGACCTGCAGCATTATTGATTTACAGTGCTCTATTACTGACATACATGTTACCTAATCACGGACTAGAATTCTTGGAAAAGCTTATATCTATAATTAAACATGTACATATATGGACTTAATCGGTGACTATTTTACCTAAATTCACAAAGTTAATATCATGCCTACATACATGTATCTCTAGGGTGGGACACATAATAACGATCGGAGTCCAGTTGCTCAAAAGAGTATAAGTCGCCAACAACAGGTTAAAACACTAATAGTTGACTAGAGCTAGGAACATGCCTTCAACATGGCGTGGCATCATCTAATAGAAATTGAACAGTAGCTGTTCAACTACAATTCTTGTTATTGTCCCTTAACAAAAAATAACTGAAAACATCCAGCAGGCCCCCACTTCAAAATACACCCATCACAACATTTCATTACTTGTTTGTTTGATTGGGGTTTAATATCATATTCAAAGGTATTTCACTTATATGATGATGGATCGTCCACTTCTCACTCTGCCCTAACTAAATATGGTAGAAAAATGGGAAGTAACCTTGTTAATACCACGCCTGTGATCGACAAAGCCACATCGCATGATCCCCTCAGATACCGGAGGTCGACAGGGGGACTCGAACCTGTGACAGGTGCATCAAAGGATTGGTTTGTTTGTTTGATTGGGATTTAACGTCCTACTCAAGGGTATTTCAATTATATGACGACGTGACAGCCCAACGGATGAAGGAAACCACGGGCAACAAACAAAGACAAGACGGAACAAATACAGGACAAGAAGAGGATGCAATACAGACACCACAAACAAATCGGATTCCTGTTCCCCTTTAGCTCTGAGAGCACCAGGGCATCAAAGGAGGGCCAGTAAGCTATCCGCTAACAACTAAATCTAGGCCATGGACCACAACATTTAATGAAGGAAGTCTGGTTTATTGTGACACAATTTCATTTTTTATTAACAAACAATAAACTTGTAGATGATAACAATTTTAGTTATACCGCTTTTGAACAAAAAGGTATTATTTTCGTGGCCAGTCCATGCCAACAAAATACTTTTACAATAGTATGGTCCAATCCCTACTTCTTTTTAAATGTCTCAAGCAAGTTATTTAGCAGCCAAGCAGCTAAAGATTTAACTGCCAAAAAATGATATGAGTTTGAGTTTTTGTTTCCGTTGCAGCAAACCAATGGTATGTACAATTTGATTGAATGGGTGGAAATGTTGGAAATGCAACCATTGAGGCCATTCATTATAACCAAGTCTGGCTGCGACAGCCTACTTCCGAGCTTGTAGGTATATTTGAGAATTCTGTATACCCCGAGGAATTCCGGAGACAAAAAGCGGTCAAGCAATTCAGGCAACAAGGGGATCAATGATTAAATAATTTTTGAAATCGCACATTAACCTCTTGTTGTATATTTGTTCGGTGTATTTGACTGTCAGCCTTTCCATCTTCGACGCCACTTGAAAATACAGCTGACAGCTTTGGCCTTATTACTGACTAGAGCTCTCAAGGGACGTAAAACATGGTACTCCTCTCACACTTTCTGCACCAGCAAACAAGCGTGCATGTATATATTCTCTGCTGTCAAACA
>JAQQZZ010157642.1:0-10476 GCA_030265115.1 Mopalia vespertina | reverse complement strand
CCATGCAAATCATGTGTTCTTTATCTTATATATTTATTGACGATATCGGGGATGCTGGTCTATTATCGAGCTCTTTGACTGACCTGATTATACATAGAGAGGTTGTTATCCATGCAAATCATGTGTTCTTTATCTTATATATTTATTGACGATATCGGGGATGCTGGTCTATTATCGAGCTCTTTGCCTTACCTGATTATACATTTCGTCAACAGTAGAAAACTCTGTTCAGGAGAACCGGTAATATATATATATATCGCTGGTTGGAGGCAAGCACATTTTTCTCTCTTCATTTATTCAAAATATATATCGCGGGTTCAAATCCCGGTGGACGCAAGCACATTTTTCTATATATAATGTTAATGCAGAAATACACGCGATTATAAATGCATCTTTCCAAAACAAGTTTCTGTCTGATAGGCAGCACATCTTTATTCCTTTTAGAGTAACATTGTTTAATATAACTGGATTTCCCATAACAGAACTTTGCATATTTCTGACTGCTTTCATTTATCGAATCTGGAGTCCTTTGGATTACCTTTTTATCCTCATTTATTATATATATTTAGTGACTATACAGGTTAATTCCTTTCGAAATCTGCTCTAGTTAAACATGGAAGTAATTAAGTTCACAGCTTTTCCGTTCATTATATCTACTTTATATTGCTTTATCATTCATTTTTTCTGTTTAGACTAGTATATGCAGTTAGCGAACAAATATCCTTGATGCTTCCTGACATTCATTAATTATATATTTGACTTCGCTTGTGATTATTAGGCGCAACTTGCTGTCTTGTTGAAGTATACGGAGGTTATTTTATGAGCCAGATTGTATCAAATATACTTATCTCGGTAAATCATTATGTAATCAATATTTTACATGCTTATTTGTTTTTTTACGTGGGAACCTATTTTTAAAGTTTTGTTTCTTTGGCGTGCTGATTATTACGAATGTTCCTTTACTAAGGCAGAATACAATGCCAAAGTTATCAGTGTCAAAGATTTGAATACTGCATGTACCAGCGAGCATGGCTTCGTGGTAAGCGTGTCAGACTAACATTACTTCGATGTACGTTCACGGGTTCAATCCGTCTGTCGATCATCCGGTACATGAGTGAGTCACATAATGGCCGCGAATCTCGGGATTGGTTTCTACGTGGATTTTCTCTCGGTTTAACATCGCATAAAACAGTGTGCAATTGACAATCCGTCGTCATATAAGTGAAATATCCTCGAGTAAAACCCCAATCAAACGAACAAACAGTATCATTTGAATACAGTTCAATGGCACAATAAAAGTAGGTTGTGAAACAACAGGTATTGATGGACATGAACCCGGGTTAATGTGGCACATTTATTTGTACGTTGGACATGAACCCGAGCTGATGTGGTATACTTGTACGTTGGACATGAACCCGGGATGATGTGGTATACTTGTACGTTGGACATGAACCCGGGCTGATGTGGTATACTTGTACGTTGGACATGAACCCGGGCTTATGCGGTTTATTTGTACGTTGGACATGAACCCGGGCTGATGCGGTTTATTTGTACGTTGTACATGAACCCGGGCTGATGTGGTATTGGTATACTTGTACGTTGGGCATAAACCCGGGCTGATGTGGTATACTTGTACATTGGACATGAACCCGGGCTGATGTGGTATACTTGTGCATTGGACATGAACCCGGGCTGATGTGGTATTGGTATACTTGTACGTTGATGGACATAAACCCGGGCTGATGTGGTATACTTGTACGTTGGACATGAACCCGGGCTGGTTGGGTATATTTGTACGTTGGACATAAACCCGGGCTGATGTAGTATACTTGTACGTTGGACATGAGCCCGGGCTGGTTTGGTATATTTGTACGTTGGATACAAAGTCCACAACAGTTTGCACTGAAATTGTTTTTTTTCTCTCCCTAAAATAAGTAATAATAACAAAAATATACTTAAAATTTTATATAAAAAAAAACAGTGAATTTGTAAATACATGTAAATATAAAATATCTTTACCTTTGTCAAGACTGAATATCTTCGCCTTAAGCTATTCGGTTGGCATTCGTCCCCCTTTTGGAAGTTACAAACGAACCAAAAAATGGTATGGAGCTTGAATCAGCTTCAAGGATCGTCTGTGTTTGGTAAAAGGGAGTATATATACGCCTTTGCCCGAGGCTATGTGGTAATATCTCTTCAGTTAGTTCTTGTATTATTTACTCATGTCTATTTATGCAGTAGTGTCGTGTCCCTGACCAGTCGTTTACAAGGTTAACAAGTCTATTCGTACTACACAAGTACATTACTTACGGAATAGGAATGTCCTCACTAAAAATCAGAAGTTTGCATAAGTATGACCAGAACAAAACAACTCGAACGCCCAGAGTTTTTTTTTGACCTACATACTTCTCTTTTGGGCCGATTTGGTTACCTATGTAAACAGCCAGAAATAAAAATGACTACACGAATCCTTCAACTATAACCTTCATTTGAAAATTTCTGCAAACTCATCTCTAATTGACAATGTCACAAGAAAATAAGCTTGACTCAGCAAATTGTCATTGTCACGATTTCACGAAGCATTAAAGTAAGGGATGTAAAAGTAGCCTACATGTGAGCCATAAATAATGGAAATCATGGAACCCATATGTAAATACCCTGCAGGTTAGTCGGTTTGTTGTCGTTACACTCTTTTAACTTACGGTCCCTGACACTGTACATCTTCGGTCGCAAGTTGATGGGCGTTGTAGATGACTCGCTTGTATAATGCACACATTTTTGTTACTGTTACCGTACTACTTTTTCTCCGAAAAAGCGCGCCGTGAAGTATGGAAGCCGGATGCGGCCACTCGTGCTTTCAAAAACAAAGGCAAAAGGGACAAAACTACGAAGCAAAACTGCTTTCGTTGTTTCTACTTTAGCGGTTTTGTATTTTCGCTCCGCACTTTCGCGCTTTCGTTTTGTACTTTCGCAGTTTCATGGTTTCGACCTTCCGGAAAAGGGCAAAAGTACGAGATCAACTCCGGTAGAGACCGGAAGGCAAAAGCGCGAAAGTAACTTCGCCTTTGTCTTCCGGTTTGACGTGCGCGTGCAGGATGGGATAACCCCCGTCATAGATTAGATCCATGGCACCGATTAGACCCCTTACGGAGCGAAGAATATGCAAATTAAGCTGCAGTTTCGAAACAAATAAAGTTTATACGGTACAAAAGACACATTTGAGAGAATTATTACATACTCACTGATACAATATATATAAAAATACGTGTTAAAAATATATGTTAAAATAAAAATAGCGTAGTGGGGTCCAGTCAGAACCGGTGGTTATAGTTCACCTATAAATAGCGTATAAGGGTCCAGTCAGTGTTGGCTGTTATAGTTCACATAAAAACAAGGTATAGTGACGATTTAGCTAGGTGAACCACCTTTTGAAAACGTATGTGTCTGTTTACAGTCCAGTCAAAGACAAATATACAATGGTAATATTATTCTATATGGGGGATTTCGTTCGTTTCGCGCAGTTTGATTGTCAGAATCCACTGACCCCTTATGGGTAAAATATAACCCATAAACCATGATTTACCCATGATTCCACATCCAATTCATGTCCTTCGAGATTTCTCTATGTCTCGCTAGGGGGCGCTCAACAATCAACTCTGGTCTGGTCACAATGTCGTTGAGAATGGGTAATGGCTGGTTTCATATTTCTGCTTGATAGACTTCTGGTACAGTGGAACAGTATTTGGCGGTGACGGGCGTCAGGGGCCTTTGTAGTTGTTCACGTATATATATATATACAACAGCCGGCACTGACTGGACCCCAATATGCTATTTTTATGTTAGCTATAAATTAATATATAGTTCATCAGTGTGTATATGTTATAATTCTCACAAATCTGTCTTTTGTTCCGTATAATATTTTATTTATTGCGAAACTGCGGTTTAAGTTGCATATTCCTGCTCTTTACGGTTCAAATCGGTGCCAAGGGTCTAATCTATGCCGGGCACGCTCACGCCAAACCGGAAGACTAAAGAGCGAAGTTACTTTCGCGCTTTTGTCTTACGGTAGAGACCGGAAGACAAAAGAGCGAAGTTGATCTCGTACTTTTGCACTTTTCCGGAAGGTCAAAACCAGAAACTGCGAAAGTGCAAAACGAAAGCGCGAAACTGCGAGGCGAAACTACAAAACCGCGAAAACAGAAACAACGAAAGTAGTTTCGCATTTTTGCCCTGTACTTTCGCGATTTTGCGGTTCACTTTCGTAGCTTTGCCTCGCAGTTTCGTGGTTTCGTCTTTTGCACTTTCGCAGTTTCGCTTCGTACAGTTTTGTGGTTTTACCTTTGTTTTTGAAGGAAAAACTACTAAAGCACAAGTGGTCGCATCCGGCTTCCATAGCAATTCAATCTTAATGGCATTAGTGGGAGATTTAAAAAAAAATTGCACTTTATATTATAGCGTATCACGGCCAGCGACAGTTGCTTAATAGTTGATAAGAGTGTCTGCTTATTAATCCTGGGGACCGTCAGGGGAGGTAATTTCAGAATTAAAAGAAAAGTTCGATCGCCAGGGGAATCTGACCTGGTTTAACCTTGCTAAATTGGTTGGCGCACGGAATCATGGGGGTTGTCTGCTCAAAAAAACCAGTCTTAGCATTCTAAAATATAATCGATTTTACTTTTTAAGTCGAGATATTATAAGATACCCCCGGGCCTAGATGCTGAGTTCTGTGTCTCTGATCGTTTATCATATCATGTAGCCTTATTTAAAGATACTTGTAGGTTTGAGCGCTCATAACCGTGTAATTTTAAGTGTTTACTCTCAATTAACTATTGTGCAAAAATGTTTTGTAATCTTATCTCTGTGATACATTTTGTATGTCAATTGCGACCTTAAATCGTCCAGGAGCCGCATTTAAAAAATAAAACAGCACATGTGTCCAAGTACATGTTATCATGCTGCCATATTCCTCCTTCACAAACAAGATTTGCTGTGAATAAGGGTCTATGGTCTTATGGGTAATCTATCATTATGTAAATAGCCTCGCTTTCGATATATTTGTAGTAAACAAAGACTTATGCTTACAACTCTCCATGATCTACTAGCTGAACGGACATTTATTTATCGTTATAAAACTTAAAGATGACAACCTGAGCCGATGGCACCTCAACATGAACGAGCACTATAGTCGTTCGCCTCAATTAAGAAAAAAGTTTAAACTTTCCGTATGACTTGGGGGCTGAACAAACGACAAATCACTGGTGCATTTGAATTTTCATGTGTCTCATGACCACGTGATGCAAGTAGTATAGAGTGAGCAGCTCAGCACATATTTATTATAATTGTTTTGTGCGATATCAGTAGTGGGGAGCCGTTTTGGCTCCTCACTTCTATTTATTTAGTAATTAATTTTTTTGTTTTGTAAGTTAACAGTAGTGTGGTGACATTTTAGCTCCTCACTACATGTTAAGTAAGGAATTGTGAGTAATCAGTAGTCCGGTATCATACCGGAGTACATGTAAAGAAGGCTTTGTACGTTAATGAGTACTAACGGCCGCCGTCTTTGACGTCACGTCACAGATTGAGGGTGATGGCGTCGTGCGGGGTTACCGGAGTGCATGACAAGTGTGTCGTCTGCTTGTTTAGGGATTTTTTCTGTTACATTGTGTACAAGTCAATGACTGAGTTCTGCTCTTTAGTACATGATAAGTAAGGACTGTACGTTATTCAGTACTAATGAGCGGGTTGTTAGCAGGTTAGTAGGTGATCAATACGAGCTGTCCGTTAATACTCTCGCGAGAATTGACAAGATGTAACGAGAGTTGGCATGGAGTGCTCTGGTGTCAAAACAACAACATATGGAGTGACCTCCCTTTATGGCTAAGGTAGGGTTGACCCTAGGGCCTAGGGCTGTCATGGAGTGGTGTGGGTGTCTTCCCATGATGCTTTGCCCTTTGTGAACTTCGAGCGATTTGGCGAGATATGACGAGATTTGACGTGGAGTGCTGTGGATTCAGAACAATGACAGGAGGAGTCATCTCTCTTAGCTACACATCACCACCTTGGCGGCCACACCCTAACAGCGTGTTTGTGTCATGTGACCGCACCGGACAGCGGCGGCCGCGGCGGCGTGACGTCGCAGTGACTACGTCATGGCGTCGTGGCGTACGTTGTGGCACATGCACATGTGCCTTGACGCCACGATGTACTGCTGCGGCGTTCTGCGGCGTCACTATGGCGGCGGTGGCGGCGTAACGCCGCAGTGACTACGTCATGGCGTCGTGGCGTCCGTCGTGGCGCTCCATATTGACCCTGCCTTAGTCATAAAGGGAGGTCACTCCGTATGTCGTTGTCGTGACACCACAGCACTCCATGTCAACTCTTGTCACATCTCCTCAACTCTCGCGAGAGTCTTAACGTACAGCTTTTATTTATCATCTATTAACGTGCTAACCACCCGCTCATTAGTACTGAATAACTTATAGTCTGTACTTATCACTTCGCGAGAGTTGACGAAAGGTGACAAGATTCGACATGGAGTGCTGTGTGTTCAGAACAATGACAGGAGGAGTAATCTCGCTTAGCCATACATTACCACCATGGCGGCCACACCGTCACAGCATGTTTTTGTGACCACGTCATGGCGTCGTTGCGTACGACGTTGCACATGCGCATGTGCCTTGTCGTTACGATGTACTGGTGCGGCGTTCTGCAGCGTCACTGCGGCGGCGGTGGCGTCGTGACGCAGCAGTGATTCCGTAATTGCGTCGTGGCGTACGTCGTGGCACATGCGCATGTGTCTTGACGCCACCACGCCACGACGTACTGCTGTGGCGTCAACGCGGCGGCCATTAGTACTCATGAACGTTCAAATCCTCCTTGATATGTAGTCCGGTATGATACCAGACTACTCAAAACGTACAAATACTTACTTAACATGTAGTTCGTTATCTTCCGTCCGGAATTGTTACACAATAACGTTGAGTTTAACGTTATCATGTACAAACTCAGTCATTGACTTGTACACAATGTAACCGCCAAAATTCCTAAACAAGCAGACGACACACTTGTCATGCAGTCGGTGACCCTGCACGACGCTATCACCCTCAACCTGTGACGTCATGAAAGCGGCTTTCTTCGTCAATGAGTACTCAATAACCCACAGCCCTTGCGTCACATGGACAACAGGCCAGAATTAATACATAATACCGTTGATTTGTGCTTTATGATGTACTAAAAAATTACGACATAAATAGTAGTACAGAATAACGTACATGTCCTCTTTATCACAAAATTCATCAACATGCAGCCGAAACACTTGTCATGCACTCCGGTGACCTAGCACGACGCCATCACCCTTCAACCTGTGACGTCACGTCATAGACGGCAGCCATTAGTACTCTTTAACGTACAATACTTCTTTACATTTAGTCCGGTATGATACAGGACTACTGATAACGCACAAATCCTTACTTAACATGTGGTCCGGTATCAAATGACACCGCACTACTGTTAACGTACAAAACAGAAAAAAAAATACTACATAAATAGTAGAGCGGTGCCAAAATGGTACCGCACTACTGATAACGGTCAAAACAATTAGTACTTGATAAGGTCGAATGTAATTATGGTTATTATGTAATAGCGAATATGACCTGAGCTGCTCACTCTATACTACTCGTCTAGGGTTTTTTCCTTCACTTATGGGGTTGGCACGCTATCATGTGAGGGAATTTCAGGGAAATAAACTCAAGCACGGCTTCAAACCCCAATCAAGCAAACAAACGTTCAATCCTAACAATGCGAGTACTCTTTATACTTATGTAATGCTGTTTAATGTTTTATACATTCCTGGTTTCCTGGAAAATCTGAGATAGAGGACGAGGAATACTTTTGTGTTTGCGTCTTATTTTTAATCAGATTTACTGTACAATAGTGCGATGGCTACCTTGTCAAATAATGTCGAGGAAGATGCAGAACCAGTCAACAGTCTTGAGGTGTCCTTACTTTCAAATGAAGCAACAGGTAAGACTCGTTTTCTTTTTTACAAGAGTGCTTATGTATTGGTTATGATACATGTTATAAAGGTTATTGGATTTACCATTACTGGATCAAAACTATTTCGTTCACTTGTTTATGATAAAACTTGAATCTATAAAACTGAAACCAATGATTCACAGAACTGTACTGAACAATAGCTCGCTGTTTTTGTTGACTGTGTGGTATCAAAGCAATGCAGTATGAAATTTGCCATAGGAAACCTCTTCACTGAACTTCTGGTTGTCAACAATCAATAAAATCTCCATATTAAAGTAGTGACTTTGCCTCTTTTAATTAAAATATTTTTTACTATACAGGTACTACATAATCTGTTTGCAAACTGTGATTATCTAATGTACAATTAAAGTATAAAGACAGTGAAAACTTTTAATAATACACAATTGATTACACATTTAAATCACCTCACATTTCCTTTTACGAATAATAGTCACCCTTTTCTTGCTAGCTGTGAAAGTATCATATCATCTAAACAAATTTATCTTTACTGAAAATACCTGATGTTTTTCTAATTTAAAGATGCGCCATCTGCCTCGCAAAATAACTTTCATCGCAAACATTTTAGGTGATTTAGGGTATTTTTAATATAAAAATAACGTTTTTTTGTGGTTTCCTAAAGGTGGAGCTACCAACCTGGTCCTTTGTGGTGATGATGGATTACAGAGAGATTCTGTAAAACAGATTCCAGGAAGATCTGTGAATGAACATCAGACAAGCTCTGTCCAGAGTAACAACTGTGCTTTGGAAGAAAACACTATCAATTATAAAGATAGCAAAATTCCTGATATACAAGTTCCCACTGAAATGAAATTCAAACATTATGACATATTACTGTTAAACACAGAAGAAGACTTCAAACTGGCGAAAGAAGTGAAAAAACATTTGGAGACCGATAAGAAAATTGTGACTAAAGATGGAAACAGAATCAGTGTTCTTCTATATACAGACCTACTCCCCATATTTAACAGGCGTTCAACTTGTATGGAAATAGGACTTAAAAACAGCACATACACTTTTATACTCGTTACTGAAGCTTTTACCCAATGTTTACCAAGTCGTTTTTTGTCTGAAGAATGTTTCTGGAATTCTTTGAATGATGAGTCAAAGAGATGGTGTTTCGTATCAGTTTTTACTGACAAACGTGCTAAAGTACCCTTTGGTATGAATAGTTTATCTGGCATCAAATATTACAGGCAAAACGAGTTTTATTTCTCGACCATAACAAACCTGATAAATAAAGGAGCTTATATGAGATTGAAGAGGGAAGAGGAACAGAAAGTTGGTATTGAGAAATACAAAAAGGCACAAACTAAGACCAGTCAACATGAAACTACTCATTTATTACTGGAAAAACCTAACGAGGAAATCGATTCTAGCTTGACAGATTTAAAAACTTGTTGCATCAGTAATTCTGCAACTGAGCCTAGTGAAACGTCAGTTCTTCCAGATGTTGCTGATATTAATGTTTTACAAAAACAAGATTTCAACAGTAGATCCTGTACTCTAGACAATCCAATACGGAGAAATGAACCTGATGGAGCATGTAAGCAAACAGAACCGCTCACCCAGGCGGTACAACAACCAATATGCACTATAAATGTTAACATCGGGGGGCAGGCTTCCATGGTGAATGTAGGGGATCCCCCAGTCCTGGACAGTTCATCATGTGAGGCACAGAGCAATCGACATGAGTTTAGGAATGAGTAAGTTCTGATTAATTGAACAACTTTTTATGATTGCTATGTTACATGTTAGTGTATTCCAGAGCATGCAGGATGTTGTTTCTGTTTACAAGGCTTTTTAGTTTATACATGTATGTCATGGGGCGCCCATTTCTACAAAGTACTGTAGTTATTGCATCACTAAATGTATGGTAAATGTTTACTAAGTTGGTTATTGGCGGTATTTTAACGGCTTCCTCAGAGGAATTGTACAACTACTAGTATATCAAAGGGAAACCTAGTGTATTGTTAATTGTTTTATGACAGTTTTTTAATAGCTCAAGTGGCATTAATGATTAGATATTTATTCCATAACATATAAGTGTCTTAAATGTAGCAGTCTTCTGGTTTCAGAGATGTATTTGGCATAACTTCGCTTTTGGAGAAATCACTAACGATGGATGACGCACATAGCCTGGCCATAAATATGTTGATGACCGAAGCCGATATCAGCCACATCAAACACGAGTACAAATAAGCTTATTGTTAAAACATGGTTATTTGTTTGCAACTAAGTGCAGTACGGTGACGTCTCGTTTCGCCTACTTCTTTTGTTTCGAATTAGAAATGGCAAGTAGGCGAAACGAGACTGGACAAGGTGTGAAAAAAATTACACAATAATTTTAATGGGATTAAGTCACAGGGGTTTACCGGATTAAGGTAACTTTAGACACAGGAGTTCTTTTGATTTTTATTCACC
>JAQQZZ010157631.1:0-12222 GCA_030265115.1 Mopalia vespertina | reverse complement strand
GTTTGACTACAAATATGGCCAAAGTGTGACAAGGTGTGGAATAGAGTTTCACGTCAGGACACACCTTGTCTCGAGAACTTGCTCTGGCTTAGGACAGCATAATTGAAGTATATTAATGCTGTCAACTATGAAGCACATCGTGTTAGCCAGAGGGGTGTCTCGACGTCTTTGAGAAACCTAAGAAACCATTAGAGACACCCTGTACATTTCTGACACAGAAGGGAAGTTTGTTTTAAGTACGACACTAAACATCAATCAGCCAACCAATCAGTCAATCAGCATTTGTGTTTTTAAATTTGGCAATGTCTTGCAGAACTCCTTGACGGGTGATACATGTACTTCAAGATTTGCTGTTTAAATCACTTTAAGTTAAATCGCTTTTCATTTCACAGTACCTGGGGTGACTACGACTGTTCCCACCACAGTTGCACAAACGACAGAGCCCTCCACGCTCCCAGGGTGGGCTATAGCCGCTATCGTGTGTGGCTGTTTAGTGGTCGTTTTCATCATTTATGTCATCATTATGTTGGTAAGTTCTGATTCTATTATAAAAGCTTCTATAACTTAACACAGTTTGCCGATCAGTGATTGACCTACAGCCCTGGTCAGATACCTTTGTGTAACAGTAGTATAAACCAACTTTAGTGGAGGGACTGGACAAATCATTGTACTGTATGCAGACACATTGTAACATTGTATCTAGATTGCTTCCTTTCTCTTCTACAACCATGAGCAGTTTGTTTGAAGAGAAGCACTACTGTCTTACTTGGCACTGGATGAAGATTAACTTTCCAGCAGTATCAAAACACCTCAGTTTTATGGTTATGTCCATTATTTTTGGAATAGACCGTTGTCTTATAAATGAAATATCATTAGGCATGGCGTAAAACACCAATCAATCAACAGCCGTGAAAAGCATTATGATATTATGATATGAAGTACTTTTTAGTAGAGCTAGGACTAGAAATCGATACTATGGGTTCAAATCCCGATGGAGGCAAGCACATTTTACTCTCGTCATATATTCAATATATAAACATGTAGCCTATGTTGGGCCGGTAACTCAAAGGTCCTGGGTTCAAATTCTGATGGATGGAGGCAAACACATTTTTCTCTCTTCATTTATTCAATATGTATATGTTATATTATTTAACATAATGCTATTTTAAAAGGTGTCTTATTCTCGAAGCAACCAAGGGGTAAGAATATGCTTTTATGAAATCCTCTCTATTTTAGTTTTATTCTCCCCCAGTGTTTTGTTTTTGTTTTATTCTTAGCTCAATGCACAAATTCTGTTTTATTGTTTCTGTTCATTACTGCAGACCCAACTTTGATTAGTCCAGCTCTTTTCTTATTTATGTCCTTTCCTCTGTTTGATCTCTTCCTCACTATTGGGGAGAATGACAGCCTAGTAGAAGAGCCACCTCACGTCACTAGTTTCCTCCCTTTGTTTGATCTCTTCCTAACTATTGGGGAGAATGACGTCCTAGTGGAAGAGCCGCGTCACGTCACTAGTCTCCTCCCTTTGTTTGATATCTTCCTAACTATTGGGGAGAATGACGTCCTAGTGGAAGAGCCACCTCACGTCACTAGTCTCCTCCCTTTGTTTGATCTCATGCTAACTGTTGTGGAGAATGACGTCCTAGTGGAAGAGCCACCTCACGTCACTAGTCTCCACCCTTTGTTTGATATCTCATGCTAACTATTGGGGAGAATGACGTCCTAGTGGAAGAGCCACCTCACGTCACTAGTCTCCACCCTTAGTTTGATATCTCATGCTAACTATTGGGGAGAATGACGTCCTAGTGGAAGAGCCACCTCACGTCACTAGTCTCCTCCCCCTGTTTGATATATCATGCTAACTATTGGGGAGAATGACCGCCTAGTGGAAGAGCAGGGGTCGAAATGTTCACAAAATTTAACCTGTCCACTGCAACAGGTGAAATTATTGTTTACCTGTTGCCAATTAGAATTGCTTGAATAAAGGGTTAATCTATTCACTTTTTGATATTAAAGATAACTATTAAATATTTAAGCATTTATTTTACTTGTTGCATATGACAGGTAGATTGTATTGTCACTTGTGAAATCCACTTGTCAGTGACAGGTAGACAGGCGATATTTAGACCCCTGAAGAGCCTCCCTCTGCTTAACCATCATTCAGTCGGATGTTTTGGAATCTAAGATTCAACATGAAGCTGAACTGTCGTGGGGAAATCTATGTCTGGAGCTTATGTCTTTCCTGAGAAATGGAGGAACATTAATTTTCCAATACTCCTTGGACTACTATACTGTTGGAACAGTACACATACCATAAATGATCTCAAATTTCGTCCCAAGACAAATGTTAACTTTTTTGCTTGTTGTGACAAAATGACAGCGTGTAATCGATTAAATTTATGTTTTCTGACAAATGTTGATGCTTTCTAACTGAAAAATTCATCTTCTGCCTCTCAGACACAATTTCCAAGTCTTTTAAATAGCTTCCACGATAGTAATTTTATGGATGAATTTGAGGTGATTTAGGGTAATTGCTGCTACATAATCCATGTCTCCTTGAGAACTTTGTTATAAATCTCGTACACGTGCAGCATATATATCTCGTCGTAGTTTATTGCCAGTGATGTCCAGGGTGGTTTGCTTCATTTATTAGGGTGGCACAATATCATGTGACTTTGATGAGTAAACTTCTTAAACCCCCAATCAAACAAAAACAAACTCTTTTCCCCATTTTTGTATGTGTTTTGATTTGGATTTCTCACATAAATTTTACCTGTAAAATTCATATGCTACTAACACTTTTTTAAGCACCGCCTTTTCCCCCTGTATCAACAAACACATTGTGTACAATGTGCCTTGTAAAAGAAAATCACTGTGCGTATACAATAACACGGTATTACAGCAACTTAATGCATGGACATATCATAAATATGCAAATAACCGGATATTGCCAATATCGATTAATTTAACACTTCCCCTGTATCAACAAACACATTGTGTACCTTGTAAAAGAAATAACTGTGCGAACTACATGCGTATACAATAACATGATATCGCAGCAATGCATGGACACTTTACGCGAATAACCGAATATTACCAATATCGATTAATACTTTCGCTAATCTTGCCGTTGGTTTTGTTGAATCATATTTGTCACCATGGTTACGGATTGCTGCATGTTCTGTTTTGAGAAGGTCAGTGCTGAAATTACAATTTGAGTAGTTTCAACCAAAAATAACCACTCATTTTTAACAAGTAGTTCTAGACATACCTTTGCTGACATGTACACTTACACTAGATGTGTGTCATCAACTCAGTAGTATTGCAGTGATATTAAAACTTTAACCAACAATCATTCCTTAGCTTCATCATGATGCTGAAACTAACACTGCTAATCCTAGTTAACAGGTGACAGGTATATCGGCTTACGATCAGATTTCTATTCATTTTAACTAACAAAAAATTTAAATCTACAGTCCTCTTTTTGAAGATGCAATTAACGCCCCTGTCTACAATTTTGAAGATGGAATTACCTCCCTTGTCCACAATTGTTGAAGATGGAATTACTTCCCTTGTCCATAACTTTTGAAGATGGATTTACCTCCCTTGTCCACAATTTCTGAAGATATTATTACCTCCCTTGTCCACAATTTCTGAAGATGGAATTACCTCCCCTGTCCACAATTTTTGAAAATGGAATTACCTCCCTTGTCCACAATTTCCAGATTCCAGTCCTAGACAACTGTGCCATTTTAAAATTTGACAAGGTGCCAATCTCTTGTGATTTAAAATGCAGTTCAAGTCAAGTTCACATTTATTCTGGGTATAAAAAACTTGATTTTTAACTGATACTCCCCAAATTAATTACTACACTACTAACAACAATAATAACCTAACACATGACAGAATAATTAACAGTAGGTGCTGCTTAACAATTGATTATACATGTTACCGTCAATTTACACCTGATGATGATACAGGCATACCTGTATGTATCAAAATGTTGTGTTTTATCACAAAACAACACGTGGTTATCCAGAAATTATAAAGTTAAGTTCTAATTGTCGTTGAGTACGACGGTAAACCCCAATCAAACAAAATCTAATTGTCATTAAGAATTTATATATATTGATATATTTAACTGTTCACTAAACCACTCCATCTTCGTTTGGAAATGAATATGGTTTAAATCAAAACACCGCACATTTTATGGTTTTGCTTGTATTCATTTATTTTTGGAATACACCACCGTCATATAAGTTTTAAAATAGGTGACCAAAGAGGGTAAGAATATTCAGTTCTCCGTTCCACAACTGATCTCGTCTGCTTAGAATTTTCTTTGTTCCGCTCATGATCTTGTCTGCTTGGAATCGTCTGCATCCTACACATGATACAGTTTAGTAACTATCGTCTCCTTCCCACACATGATCTAGTCTACTTAGAATCTTCTCCATCCAGCATATGATCTTGTTTGGGGGAAATCTTCTGCGTCCCACACATGATCTAGTCTACTTAGAATCTTCTCCATCCAGCATATGATCTTGTTTGGGGGAAATCTTTTGCATACCACACATGGTCTCATTTCCTCTCAAATTCCCCAGTCCACTCCCTGTTCTAGAACTTATATGATCTCTACCAGCACTATCAGTACTTCCAATCGCTTCACTCTCCGTCAACTCTGAAAAATAAGCCCGAAACAGAATTCTGTGACCATATTGACAGAGTTTGAACCAGGAATTGTCAAGTGGCAAAGCAATATCTGAAGGGAATTACCGAATAATAGAAGACCTTCCACATGAATATACAGTCTGGAAAGAAATTGTTGTAAAACGTCCAGATGTTGACGGATATTGAAGTGACTGAATGGATCTGAACCTCTGGTAAAGATAGCAACTTGTTTTGTATGGGGTTCTTTTCACTCTGAAATAAGGATGCAACTGATATTCTAATATTAATAGATCAGGGGCCAGTTGCTCGAAAGGCTACTTAATTTAATCCGCTGTTAGATGACGTCTAGCCATGTTGAAGGTCTTTCTCTAGCCCGGTATTAGTGATTTAATCTGGTGTTAGCAGCTAATCTTCTTTCTAGCAACTGGCCCCAGGGGGCTGTACACAAAGCGATCTAAGCCTACCCTTACAGACAAATTGTATAGGATTTTAGAAATCCTGAAGGATCCTATAGGATAATTATAAAATAGAAAATCCTAAAGGATCTTATAGGATGCCATAGAAAGGTTCTATAGGATCCTATAGGATTTTTTTGTAAGAGTAAGTTCATCTTAATCGTCATGGTGACCAGTACTTAAAGTATGGTATCATCAAAGTAATTCAGATCAACCTAGGCTAAGATCGCTTTGTGGAACAATACATTGAACAAAAAGTCCTTATTATTGATTGGATTGTTCAGTACTGATGGAGTGATGGTCGTGGCGATTGAGATCATTCCAGGCTTTACTTGCTTTAGTAAAATCAGTATTAGGAAAGGCCTTTACGTGAATCAGCCCTAGGTCTTTGCTTTCCCGCCGACTGCTCACACTGAATTTAGTTCTTTTTTATTTTTTTTATTTATTTTTTCTAAACATATTTATTTTGTAAAGAAGAGTATACAGTAAGCTACAAAGTTCTTCAGTTCTTTGTACTCAAGATCCAGAACTGTAGGCTTAACCCATAGGTTAGACGATATTCTTCTTTGGCTGGCTGTTTCTATTTAATTTGTAACACAGTTATTTAGTTTTAGTTTATTTTATGTTATTAGTTGATCATGTTAAAATGTTCTTAGCTTTAACCAGTACCAGCTGTAGTAGGGGAGATAACTCTAGCTGTATATTAAATTACAAAGTTATGTCCCCTTAACCATTATTATAGACAGGACTGATCCGCTGTGATTACAGCAGTATTAGTGTAGTCATATTGTACTTAATTATAGCTCTGGGTAACATTTGAATTATTGACTTTAGTGTGGATTTAAACTGTTGGTTTCCATTGCTCTGATGTGGGTGAAACACCCTTGAGCACAGCACCTGCGACCAATCTATCAATCCAATCAACAGATGAATCAATTAATCAATCAATTAATTTGTGTTTTGTAAACTTGGACATATCTTTTTTCTCCAGTCAAGGATTTCTGCACATTCCAAGCTTGTTTTAGTAAAGTTTAGATAACTTATGACAAATCCATAAATTTAAAGTGTTTCCTTTCGTCATTTGTTGATCATTTCTTTCTTTGTAGTTCTGTAAACGAGGCACAAGCAAGAAGTACAAGCTTCCTGTGGGTGACCCTGATGACATTGGTTATAGACGGAGCTGGGCAGACAGTCCGTCACCCTCAGCAAATGGCGACGATAATAACAAAATCGTACTAAAGGACGATTTACGGCACAGTGAAGAATTGTCATATATCAACGAAGGGATGTATGACAATGAGGAAAATGATAATAACACAAAACGAAGAAATGGCGATTTGGTAAGAATCTAGCTTAAAGCTTGGTGTCAAGGTCATACCTGTATTTTATAAAAGCAGCTTCATTGGTTTGGGGGACTTATATTTCTCTTTTATAAGTGTGCCTAACATTTGTATGGGACAGGTGGCTAGGGGGTACTTTCTGTTATTCTAGTGGTCTCAGAGCTAAAGGACAAAAGCCTACTGTAATGTCATGGAATGAGATAGGTCATTTTCTTAAGAACCTTTTTGAAAAATACTTTGATTTGCCAAAATTGAATAAAAGTATGATTTGACAGCCCTTCGGTGTTGCCAAGTGCTTTGTATTTAAAATTAAAGCCCTGATTGAAATTTAATTTTGATAAATTATTGAATATTCAATGTTGAAAACGGAAATATTTTTCAGCTTAATTTGAATATGAGTGTCCTATGTTCACCTTCAAAAGAACTTCTATCAATTCCAGAATATTTCTTGTTGCTTCTTGTGTCTGTTCTGTATGGTCATTGTCACATTTACATCTTGTGATTCGCCGGTCTTTGGTTTAAATTGCCACTTGCCAATCCGTCTGTCGACCATCAGGTATATGAGCCAGTCACTCGAAGGTGGTTTGTTTCCTACACCCATGAGGCTGGAACGCTGTCCTATGACTGAAGTACACTGTACATCCCTAATCAATCAAACCAACCTTACACAATGTATTTATACCAAAACAGTTATACATGTATTGTATTAACAGCATGGGTTCCCTCTATCTTTGTTACTTGTATAAGCTTAGTATTTTTGTCTTTACAGTACAGTCATGCAAAAGGGATCTTTGTCCCTTCTTTTTTTTTCGCCTTTCTTAAAAAGCTGGTCAAGTTTTTCTGACTCGCTGCAATCAGAACGCATTGATTGCAAATAAGGGCCAACAAATTTGATAAGGCTTATTATTTAGAGATGTCATGCCCAATGACAAGTCCGTCCAAGGGCTCTCGGGGAGTTATTTGTTGGGGTACCTTTTCACCCTGATTCTACCCTGGGCAGATACATCTAGGCCCAAGTATCATGCCACGAGTGAAATAAGCTTGAATATGACGTAAAACCCCAACCTTTTCAGTACTGTTTGACAAATTCCAATCCGTGAATAATTTTTGTGTCTTTTAGAAATTGAAGATTAATAGTATTTTCGTTATTTTAGGATAACACTTTCTTAGTTTGAACATATTTCCAGAAACTTTTGTAGGTTAAAACCCGTACTGCTGGGCATTCGGTGCCTAACTCTGAGGGTCGTGGTTTTTGATTCCCGGACAGGTTTCAACCTGCATAATTTTCTGAACTGGAATCTGTTCAAAATAAGAAAGTGTTATCCCAAAATAAGGGATCCAGTTTTGCATGGGGTGTTCTGTCTGTTTGTGTGTTTGTATTCTATGTGCCTTGTTATTATCTGTTATTAGGATAAAACCACAGTATTATGATCACATATATGAAGCATGACCAGTCTTTACAGTTATGCATGGTTGTAAGTATCAGTGTATACATATATACAGCTAATTCCTCACCCTACATTTTAAACCTCCTAACCTACTGATAACCCAAGAATTTTGTCTTCTAATCTCTCAAGCGGGTGTGGGTGGTTGTAGGGAGCTTCATGTTGTCCTGGTGCTCTCAGAGCTAAAGGGGAACAGGAAGCCGATCTGTTTGTGGTGTCTGTGTTGCGTCCTGTTTTTGTCCTGTATTTGTCCCGTCTTGTCTTTGTTTGTTGCTAGTGGTGTCGAGGGTGGCTACCTTCATCCATTGGGCTGGCACATCGTCCTATAAGTGAAATACCCTTGAGTATGACGTAAAACCCCAATCAAAGAAAAAAACAAACAAAACAAACCAAAGATTTCGAGGATGATTTCCTTCTTGCCCAGTGGGTTGAGCGGAATAACCTTAAGTATGGCATTAAACCCCAATTAAAGAAATGCACAAAGTCAACATGTAAAGTTCATAACTTATTCAATACACAATGCAAAAGATTATTTAATTTGGAAAAAATTAACTTTTTTCTCTTCAAGTATAATATATGATATGTGTAATCAACTGTCAACCTTTGCCTCTTGACCTGTTTAACGTCATTAGACAGTAGTCCGCTGACTGCTGTGCCTTGTTTCATTGGCTACAGCTCTGCACTTCTCTCACAATACGGCAGAGCAAATGCCTTGTTTCATTGGCTACAGCTCTGCACTTCTCTCACAATACGGCAGAGCAAATGAATATATTATAAATTATTTGCTACATGTACCAGCCTGCTTTCATGTTTTATGAGGTTTCCTCTTGGTTTTCCACTGTAAACCCTTAAGAAAACATGTGAAATGGATAATCCGTCGTCATATTAGGGAAATGCCCTTGAAAATGATGTTAAACCTCAATCAAACAAATGAACAATTTTTGCTGCCATGCTTGAAAATCAAACGATGAATCAAATCAGAAAAAAAAAATTGTTGGAAATAGAAAATAATTGTCTTTACAATCTGCCCTTCGCTTTACCATACTAGTGGAACAACGGATGGTTGGATGGAACTGGGGCTCTCTGGGCTAAGCCTAGACTGGGCTGATAGCAGTCATATACAGTTTATGAGAGGAAAAACCTTGAGTACTACATAAAACACAAGCAACAAAAATGTCAGAAAATTAAAAATTATGGGTGTGCCAAGATTTTGTGCCTTGTGCATCCAATATTAAAATACGGATGCACACAGTTCACCCAAAAGATTATTCCAAGATTTAAACAGTGAAACTTAAAGTGCTCACTTTTACATATTTAATTTGTATAAATAAATAAATTTAATTTATTACCTGTAGATTGGCTCATTCATCATATGTTTTCTTGATACTAAACCATATTGTCCATAAAAATTGTGCACCCAACACATTTCCTGTGTACCCAAATAAAAATTGTAGGTGCATGAAATGCACCCCAATTTTTTCTTCAATTTCTACCCCCTGCGGACATGGCTTAGTGGTAGCGTGTGTGCTTACTAATCCTACTTTGATTTACCGTTCACGGGGTCGAGTCCATTTGTTGACCATCAGGTACATGTATATGAGTGAGTCAGTCACATGATGTGGCTCCGGCAATTGCGGAGGTGGTTTTTACCAGGTTTTCCACCGTAATTAGGCAAGGAGCAGTGTGAAGTGGACAATCCGTCGTCATATAAGTTAAACCCCAATCAAACAAACAATCAAATTCTACCCCTCAGCCTGCTATAATGCCACATATTGTTCATAACTACCCCGATGATGTACAAGGGGCCTTTAGCTCTATGTGTTACATTGGATGCCGTCTCGCCTTGTTGAAGGTATCCGCAGAAAATCTTGCAACCATAAAACCAGGGTTCAGTGAAACCACATGCCTTGGGGAGGAATTTTGATAATAATATATGGGCTGAAGGGTTATCTGTATTCTATTAATTCTCACTCTTCTAGCAACTGACAGGTGGTTGGGTGGGAGCTACCTGTTGCCTCGGTTCACTAAGAGCTAAGGGGCAACAAGAAACCGCTCTGTCTTGGCAGGTCTTTGTATTTTCTTGTGATTGTCCAGTATTGTCTTTGTCTGTTGGCAGTGGCATCATGGGTGGTTTTCTTCTCCGGTTAGGATGACACACAATGTGACACTAATATGAGTGAAATAACATTAAGTACGACCATAAGCCCTAAACAAACAAAAATCATCTAGGAACTTGGTTCTAACTACCATTAGGCCCGGGGCCGTGGCTTAGTGTTGAGCGAGTGCGCTTTCGGGCCTACTTCGATGTATCGTTCACAGGATCAAGTCCGTCTGTCGACCCTCAGATATATGAGTGAGTCACAAGATGTGGCTCCGGCAATCGCAGGGGTGGTTTTTATGAGGTTTCCTCCCCGTTTTCCATCGTAAAAAGGCAAGGAGCAATGTGAAGTGGACAATCCGTCGCCATATAAGTGAAATACCCTTGAGTACGACATTAAACCCTAATCAAACAAACAAACAAACCAACTACCATTAGCAAAGTACCTGGATAAACCAACCAAAGCAGTTTTATCAAACTTAAGCATAGAAATACAAAATACATGTAAAATGTGTATCATTTTCAGTTATTTCCACATATATCCTGTGTAGATAGCATTTCTTAACTATTCTACATTTTTATTGCTGCAAAAAAATCCCAATAAAGATTCAGCTTTTCTATTAGGACATTGAACCTTTCAAGATTAGAAAAAACAATGAAAATTCTTGGAACTCTTTTGATAACAAAATTTGATAATCAATATTAGAATTTTTTTTATTCAATATGAATGTAGATGTATATGTCATGCTTGGATTTCTATCACATAGGACTACATGTATGTGCACAAAAGTCAATTTCAAAACTTGAGACCCATGGTGTGAACTCAGAAGATGTTCTGCAGTTGAAAAGTTGAAGTAACATTTCTGACAACTTGACTTCTAATCTACGGGAAAATATAAGAAATATTTAATTATGTAACAGTTTTCTGCTAAGTTTTACTTTCTCTTGATTGTATATTGGTTAATTGGTCGGGTCTGCATGTCTCATGATGTCTGTTGACTTCTTTAGAACTCGTGAATTACAAGGAAGCGTAGCGGTGTTTCTAGCGATGCATTCTCCAATATTCGAGAAAGATCGATGCACTTTTATAGCGAAAGGAATGTAGATCAGAAACATGACCGATGTGGAGAATGCATTACTGGAGCTCTTCTGTAGAAGTTAATAATAGTACATCTCCCGCTTACAACATGGCGACATACTTTTGTATTGGAATCTATTTTGCCAAAAACTGGAGGATAAATAAAATTATAGAAAGAGGCAAGATATTTTAACAGCAGAAAATATAGTTATACCCAGCGGTTTGGGTCATCTCTTGTAAATTCTGAATTTTATAGCTCCCTAGTGGCTAAAAGAAGCCAAAACTCAATTTCTTAAACAAAACTTAATATCAAATTTAATCAAAAACTCATTTTGTCATTATTTTTCATCTGGGTATTCCCTATGAAAAAGGGTCTATAAAAACGCCAGCAATAAGGTTGTTGAAGTTCGGCCTGGAGCTCTAATCAAACCTTTGTTCATATATCTACATGTGTACGGAGTTCAATATGGAGTACAATCTATGGTGTACTTTGTAGCCGGATAATGGAACTAAATATTTTTCCAATTAATAATCAGCCCGCGGCCGTGGCTTTAATAGTGGTTAGCTTGTATACTTAATAATCATACTTCATTGTACCATTCACAGGATTGAGTTCGTCTGTTAACCATCAGGTATATGAGTGAGTCACACAATGTGGCTTTGGCCATAACAGGGGTGGTTTTTATGAGGTTTCCTCTCAATTTTCCACCATAATTAGGCGTGAAGTCGATAATCCTTCATAGTGTATTAAGTGAAATACCCTTGAAAACCTCTGATGTCCCTGTACATGTAGTCGTGAGCTCTTTGATCTCGGGTACCATTGCTGATGAGGGCCTGCGGCCGTGGCTTAGTGGTTAGCGAGTGCTCTTTCTGAGCCTACTTCGATGTACCGTTCACAGGATCGAGCCGTCTGTCGACCCTCAGGTTTATGAGTGAGTCACAAGATGGGGCTCCTGCAATCGTGGGGGTGGTTTTTACGAGGTTTCCTCCCAGTTGTCCACTGTTATAAAGCAAGGAGCAGAGTGAAGTAGACAATCCTTCGTAGTATATTAAGTGAAATACCCTTGAAAACCTCGGATGTCCCTGTACATGTAATGGTAAGCTCTTTGATCTTGGGTACCATTGCTGATGATATGGT
>JAQQZZ010157620.1:0-12222 GCA_030265115.1 Mopalia vespertina | reverse complement strand
AAAATGGCCAGTGGCAGAGAGGCGTCTGAATATTCTTATTACAAACTTTTGACGGCAGCAAGGGCATCTAGGTTTAGATTTTACAAAATGACACGTCCCAGTACGCCGGCGGATAAGTTAAAGATTCCAGGTGAGTTTTATTTTGGTATATTTGTTGTTATAGTTCGATTATGGGCATTACTGCTAAAGCTCGTTTCCCATCTTGTCTTTAATATAAAGATAATCAGTGACGAAGCCGACCACGGGTAGGCTCCCTTGAACGGATGTTTACTAGGCAGATACAAGCGTCTGTGGCTAGACCAATGTTGACGCGGTGGTCGGAGCGAGGATTTTTTCAGCTATTTGCGCTCACTGTTCCTTACACACCAAGCTTATGTCGAGTTGAACGATCTGCTTTGCCCTCCACCTATAGCCATAGCGTTTAGTACCTACACTACTTACCATATAAAAGGCAACAACAAAACAGATTTAAGAGCTTAGTTGACTACTCGAGCTGACTAACCCGAGAAGGCTTTACCAGACTGTTGACTATAGCCAAGGCGCAGGTGTATGTTCTTATTCTTACGACCAGCAGGGATCTAAACAAATACCTGTTCAAATAAGTGTTTTATGTAACACTGAGAAGCGTACCCTCACTCAACTTAAAGCGGAATTCCGAAACATGCTTATATAAATGGGACAGTTTAAATGATGTAGGTGTGACCGATGAAATAAGGAACAGAAGCTGTCCGCTATACATATATGTTAACTGCTTCTCTCTTATGACCAGACAACCCGTTGATAACCTTTGCGTATTCGTGTATTGTTGTCGATTGTGCCAATGATCAAAGTTAAGGCGAATTCTCACGGTACTATTTGTAGTAACGACTTCAGGGGATTGCCCTTATATTTGCAGAAATTTGGATTGTTCGATAAAGAAGTACGAAACAGTTGACCAATTAAAACTCTTCAAATAAGGGCACTCCCTTAAAATCGCACCGTTAGAATGTGCCTTTAATCATATATGCATTATTTAATAAATAACTTCCCGTGTATTAGTCCAAAACATGCAGATGTATGAAAAGTATAGAAACAACTACGAGTATCCATATTTCCCAGTTATAATTAATCAGGGGCTCATAGACGTCCAAATATTGAGTTTTTTACTGAACAAAATTCAGTTTTTTTTAGTGTCATAATGAATTGTTTTCATTTTTTAACATCAAACTATTTATTTTTATCATACTTAGATAAAAGAAATGGAGTCTGAATTGAGTTTTTTTTTTTTAAATTATGCGTTTAAATGATGTCTCAAATTGAGTTTATTCTCCAGCTTAACTACCATTTAGGCAATTTTAGGGTATTTAAACTGGATGTCTATGAACCCCTGTTAATACATTTTTTAAAAATCCATACTTTTCGTTCATTATATCCTTAACCCTCTAGTGCCCAGAGTGCCATATATGGCACATGTTGTTTTGCCTACTCCAAGGGAGCTAAATGATCATTGACTATGGTTAAATATGGCACATGCTGTAACTTTTATGTTAATAAAATTTATGATATAGAACTATCTTGATTTGCTTTCTTAACTCATTTGTAATGTGTTTTGCAAATACGAAATTTTTCTGCCCATGAAATCAGTCACTGGGCACTAGAGGGTTAACTGTTAACTTCTCTCTCTTTTGACCAGACCACCACGACGATAACCTTTCTTTATTGTTCTTCATTGTACTAGCGACTAATGTAAACCATATATGCATTCACACTTGTACTAGTTAAAGTTGTCTAAATGAAACCAGTTATAATACAATCACAATCTAATTAAAATCAGATCTCTAAAACGCTCCCTGTGTTTTGTTTGTCGCTGTATTGAGATCAAACGCAATCACCCCACCTACAATGTCGATTGGTTTTATTAAACTGACCAATCAAAGAGCTGCTTCTCAATTCTCTTTTGTAGAAGCCGAAGATTTCCCGTCGGACGGGTCTGCGTATTTTTACATGACCAACGGATACTTTCACGCACAATCAGCAAACATCATTTAAATAATAAACTTTGAGTGGAATTGCATCTTCCCCCGTTTACATGCGACTAACAACATCAACACAGAAGAAAATCGGACAACTTCTGCTTGTTTTGGCTAAATTTGGTGTTTACCATGGCCGCGTAATGTCTGTGTTTTTATTGGACAACTGATACTGTGACCTTTCGTGAACCGTAGTAAGCTTGACCTCATTGAACAGTATAAGTAGAGTGATTGCGTTAGATCTCAGTATAAGCGACAAACAAAACACGGGGAGCGTTTTGCGATCTGATTTTAATTAGATTGAATACAATCAACATGTCACATTATGCTATCAGCTACATGTACCAATGTCTTTAAATTTTCCCAAATTGATAACATTTTGTACTGAGTCGCAATATACAAGATGTGTTTGAAAGATCGCCCATAAAATGTACGTCTATTTAAATACTTTATAGTATCTCGTAAACATTTTTTTCTTTGACAAAAAGATTCCTGGAAAAATTCTCAAATCATATCAAAATTTTAATCTCAGAAAATTTAAATCAATCAAACGTTTGAAAACAATTAAGAGCGTAAATATTGCCAATTTATAATTGACACATTCAAACATAACATGTCTCTCTAGATCTAAGGCCTGTAACCAAATAAACACATAACACAATTAAAACTTAACAAAATAGAATCATAATGTGATTAAAAATCACCAGTCTGCGTGGCTACCGTATACTGCTGGTAGGCCCAATGTGACATTGTCTACATATTCACCATGTCATTGGCTACTGTCTGGATGAGTTAGACCTATGTTTTTTTCTAATTAAGCTAGGAATTTCATATATATTGAGATGAGCCACGAGTAAGTAAGTGACTAGTCCAGTGTTTTGATTGATAGTTATGATGTGCGGTCTGTAACCTCAAGCGGTCTTGGCCTTGTCCGACAACATCATGCCCTCCAGTTAGACATTCACATTAAACGTAGTGTAATCGGGTTGAAATCTGCTTTCCATTCTTATACCTTACTTTAAATACATAAATAATTTGAAAAGACAACTATTTTTATTTCGATTAAAAAGTTTAAGATACTAAATCATAGAAAGCGATTCTTAAATATAACGTTTTAATATTGGTATATATCAACAATTGGTTACTATGGTTTTGTGTTTAATAGTAATTATAGAAATATTAAAATATGATTTAATTATGAGGTTATCTACCATATCAATATGCTATAAATCAAAGGTGCTCTCAACATGGCATCTAGGAGGCGATAAATAACTACCACTGTGTAATATAAAACATAAACTGGGACTACTATATGGCTTGTTTTGTCTATACTCCCTTTTATGATAAAGTCGTTACCTTTGTGAGAGGTTGTGTCCTAACTAGCTTAAGAAGTTCAAGGGAAAGCGACATCAGAAACAGTGATAGTGTAACAATTGAAAAATATCTTATCAAGTAGCTTTGACACAACTTGTTATCTCAATTTAAATGCTTTCCTTTCTGTCTTAATACGTCAGACTGACAGTTATAATTTCACTTTTAAGTGCACTTCTGATTTACCAGGCATCTAAACACACTCTCATACCACATACTAAGTCGACAACCACTTTTGGATAATAACCATAGATTCAGTTCAACCATACGTATATAAAGTTTCTCTCTTTATTAATTCAAAATATATAAAGTTTATATTTATCACATACTCTCTATATCATGTACATGGTCATTATCTTCTCTCGAGAAGTCTGTTGGTAACCCATAACAACTCGATATTAAGATCTATGTAGAAAATTATCCTTGTGAGTTTATCGAGAACTTGAAATTTGTCGGAACAGTATTATATTTATTCTGCTATTAGATGAAATCTCGCCATGCTGAAGGCTATTGGCTCTTTAATCTGGTGTTAGTGACTTATCACCTTCCAAGCAACTAGGCACAGGAACTAGCTTCATGAAAGGCGATTAGTCGCTAAAACCATATTAAATCGTTAATAAACGATCACAGATAGACCTTCAACATGGCGTGACGCCGTATACTAGTGGATTCGAGCAACTAGCCCAAGCCGAAGGTGGTTCATCAAATGTATATGTTTAATAGGCGAATGCTCTTGTTATGAGAACCATTTCGTAGAAGACATTTGTATAGTGCAGTCACCATATGATTGCCAGGAAAAAAACAGCAGTTGACGCACAATCGAGACATATGTTATTGGTTTAAATTCATAATTTGTATTTCACATTCATCCAAAATGAATTGGTAATTTGATCGTATGTTGTGGATATCGAGTATATTTGGGTGGCACCGTTTCTAGTTTCTTTTTGGGTGGTTCCTGAGATGTGCTGTACAGCAAGACTGCATCAAAAAGACGAATCTCCTATCTTGAAACGTCAAAACGAAAATCAAGACCAACTGGAGCCCCTCCTATCTAACGGTACCTTTATAAACACAAGTAACTGATATGCTTAATACGAAGTGAATGAACTCCAGCAAAAGTTAATATTTCTGCTTACTCCATATATTTTATATTCTACAGCTGGAAATATTTGAAATTCCAACTGAATTTCAAAAGCTCTTGAGTGTTCACAGCATGGATTGTTTGAAAACGATAGCCTAATTGTGATCATATAATGCCACTGGGAAATGGAATTTTCCACACACGCAGCATGTTGAATGTCTTAAACAATTGAACAAATAAACATTAATATTAATGGATCAACATAACATTTTCATCATGTTTTTAAAAAATCCTTCAGCATGTTACAAATAGAACACTTCTACCATGGAGCCTTTTATTTGTGGAGTAATTTAAAAAAGGCCCAGTATTGGGGCAGTGGCATACTCTGTTTGCTCAATGCGTTCAGGTGAAAAACAACTAGACAAGATAGCGAACTTGAGGAGAACTTTGCGAGCTGTCTATACCAATCAAATCGGCCGCCTGTATTGTTATTAAACTACGCATCGGTTGATTACGCTCCTTTCTCCCAGCCAATCAGACTGGATAAATCATACTATCCACAACTAAAATGGCGACTGTGAAAACAATGGACGATGTTATAACTGATGTAGCGAAAAGACCTTTGCAATTTCGAGAGTATACTGAGGCGATCACATCTTTATGTGACAATAATGATATTTAATTCAACTATTTAGTAGCGAGAATGGGAAATCATATGAGTGCGAATGGATTACGGTTGGCTGCTCACTTATTCCTTAGTCCAATGAAACGTAAGCTCCGCAGCCTTTCGGCAATGTACAAGAGCGAAAAGGGACAAGTCTGGTCTTATGTATCTTGGCCATTACCTGGGAATACGCTAAAGTGGTTGTATGACCACGTTATGTCGGGGCTAGATAATTATCCGGAGAGAAGAGTGGCACTGTACGCCCAAAACATAGCCTTTTAGTTGATCTCAAGCCTGTTGGGCTAAAACTGGTTTGTGAAGCAATAACAGGCTGTTGTGCAACTAAAAAACCATTAAAGCTAACTTTACAGCATATCAAACTTTTCTCCTTCCATATTTAAAACGTTTGGGATCTATTACCTATAATACATATCACACATATGATAAACAGACGGGGGATATTATCAAACGTTAAAACTATGCTCCACGTTTAACTACACTGGTATTTTACTTTAGTAATATTGTACAGGCGCAAGATAAAGGTGCCAAATATTTGTTCTGGAGAGAGTACAATTTGGCTCAGGCAATGTACGCGTCAAGTTTTACAATATTTTATCACCAGTTAAAATGACTTACAGTGTGAAATAGACAGTTCAACCTTGCGACACTTGTTCAGTGTGTAGTAACATACCCCACGGTGTCTTTACTGCGTGGTTACAGGTGTATGGTTCAGAAATGGTATCATTAAAAGATTTTGTAAGTCAACTTAAAGTATAGACACTGTCTTAACCGCTTTTATGACATAGTTGACACTAAAATTGTTTATTGTTCGCTTTTGTAGGGTGGTTCCACTGTTTGGGAATTTATACAGACTCATCAATACTCTATAGTGAGTTAATGCGCAGCTAGGCAGTGCCGACTTGCGCCAAAAAGAACCCATCTATAAAGAATATAAAGAGATAGTTACTTGAATTGAAACAGATAATATGTGGCCTCAAGAACGTGCTCTTAAATAGTTCGACATGGAATGGGAAAAGATTAAGTCAACGTTTCAGTCCCGTTGAGAGTTTGACGCCGTTTTGTGGACGGTCTCTCTTGCTGTCCCTGTTCTTTAAATTGCAATGTTGTCTGACAAAAAAAAAATGGAACGTTTTTACACACAAAAGCAGCCAGATTAAAGCTATTGAATCAGCTAACTGGTTTCTGATATAACATATATAGCAATAATCACGATTGGTAAATACATCTTGAAAGCTGTCAATTTCTATGGTACATTTTTTTTCATTTTCTGTTATCATTCGTTGTACTTAGCCCTGAAAAATGGCAAACAGGTTAAAGACCACAATTATAGAAACAGTTGGTGGAACACTTATTTGAAGATAAGGAAGGTATGCAGATTAAACGAAACAATGTGATAATGTGTTTTCTACGGACGATATTTTTGCGGGTAACCAATGCTTTATTTTTGACGTTTTACTGGTCTTGAACAAAACCCCCAGTAGGTTTTCAGCGCGCACAGTTTGCTGCTTTCGTTTAAGATAGCAGGCCCTAACATTAGTATCTTCTTAGCTCTATTTCGCCGGAAATTGAGAGATATCATAACTTAATAGCGGTCAAATCTCGAACCACAGACCCGCTAATGGCATATATCATATGATATCATCTATAAACCATTTTTAGATTTACAACATCACATTTTTACAGCATTTTCAATGTCACTTAGATAACCCTGTAATAAGAGTTCTTGACCTGTTTATACATCTTCAGTTTCCTGATACCGATTGTATTTAGACACCATTTCACGATTAACGGAGAAACAGTATCAAGCCTACACTAAAGTTAAACTTATATTGTTTGTAGGTGGACATTATAGATTGCCTCTTTTCGTCGTTCTCAACTGCTATTTTCTACTAGTTTTTGGACTCTAATTTTGGGGTAGACTCCAATAAAATCCGTGCAATGCATATCAAACAATTTACAGTTATAAACTTGGTTTATTTTCCCAGTTTATTTGTAATAATGCTACACATGTGGCACTAAATTGAATTAGAACCAAATGAACTGATCACCCAATCATGATGATTATTAATATCATAAGTAAATGTAAACTTTCATAAAGTTCCACTGCTTGTGACGAATTGTTAAGCTACTAAAATAACTTGCATCGACAGAGAGCATCCATATTTTGGAGTGGTAAGAGTTTGAGAATCTTTAGTACCTAGCTTGGACTCTCATGACAAAGACCCAGGCGGATGATATTTGATGGAAGTAAAATCGTGGGCATTTGCAAACAAGAATAGAATGAATTGTTTGGCAGGAACAAACTAACGAAATAAAATTACGTTAGATAAATCAAATGAATGTGTATACACCTTGCTATGCTTAGAATTATACCTATGTGTGAACGGTGGAATCTTCGGTTTTATAGCAATCTGCAAAAACATCTCTTTTTGCTTTTTTCTGTAATAGATGTGTATGCCTACTTCTAAACAGAATCAAAAGATGACGTAGAAAGCTGAAGATAAAAACAACATACCGTGATATCAATGTGTGAATCATATGCTGAAGACTTCCCGCTGCCATTCGCCTGTAATTCCCAAGTCGATGCACCGGTACTAAGTTTTTCGGAATAGCTTGCATTGCCACCCAAAGGACTCGTGTCAGGAAACACTTTGCTTGATGTAATGACTTAATGGGGATATTAGCCAGAACTCGGGCTCCTTAAGGGAACTTCTTAGAGACGAGCTTTAAAATAGCTCCTTTGACCAATTACTGGGCCCAAGTAGACCTCAGCTTGACTATGTCTCACTCCAAGAGCAGGTTACAATCTTCAAAGATATGGCTTCTAAAAAGCATCCTGATGAACGACTTGACTCAAAGACCAGGCACCTCACGGCTACCCTCAGCGGCTGCTTAATATACTTGATATAAAAACAACCCCATTTTACAAGGGCTGTGTCTTTTGTATAGAAGAGCGTACGCCGAGCAGACTAGGCAACTTTATCAGTAATTCAAAGTGACGTATGATATCAAGAATCGGTGAAGTATACAGCACAGTGCTGTAGTAAGCCGGGGCTCACACTGTCGTCACTTTTATAGTTTACCGTTATTACCACCACCCACAAGATAGAAAAACTCACGTTGCGTGCAACCGTATTGTTTTAATAGCCTATAGCTGTCAACATGCAAGGGGCAGTGAATAAGGCAAAGAAAGCTGAATCAAATCAGTGTTGTGTTGTGTTGTGTTGTTCCGTTGAGTCTTCAGCGATGAGTCTATGAGTGCAATTGACGTAAAAAAGTATTCACATCTTGAACATTTCTAATTAAATCAAAGTTATGGTTACTACGATTCGTGACGAATTTAACCTATCGTGGATAATGGCTAAATACTCTTATACTAGAGAAAACATATACATTACTTTACCATCAATTCTGTCCTTAACAGTACAGAATCAATCAACACGTTTTATTACTGTATCTGTTGTATATGTTTTTATATCGCCATATAAATGATGTCTCAGCCTTGCTGACAACAAGAAGCTGTGATCCCCGGAGAGACAATCAACAGCGACAGTTAAAACAAACAGTTCTTTAATGCATGATTTCTTTTAAAGACGAAGATAACAAAAAGTTCGCATTTTCGTCCCTAAAAGTAAAATATTCAATTTCTAGTTTCCACAGCGCTAAAAATAGTACCATACAAAAGTACGAGTGCACACTATGAACCAAGAATTGTCATTCGATTTGAATATATACAACTCATTTTAAACTATGACATCCAAACAAAAAAGCTGACTTTTACACAATAAAGTGAACGGCGGATCTAAAAGACGAAGATGGTGAGAGAGGATAGCAGATCAGCAGGCTCTTATTCTTTGTCAGGAGATCTGCTCATTGAGTTGTATTCTGAGACAATATTTTGGCACCTGTTGGGTGTTCTTCAACTGAATTTCAAAATAAATCTGAATAGAGACTGTCAAATTAGGGAGTTTTACACATTACATTATGAACCAAATGACACATATAGGTTTACGAGATTCCAATCACATCTTAAGTTTTGAATAGGACAATGCAGTAATGGTACCCCCTTGACACTAAATACCTTATACTTAACAACTCGTTTGGCGTACGCCTGTCTGTAATTTCCTTATTTTACCAAATGTTCCACATGGTTGGTGTGTATAATTATAGGTCTGGGGGCTCGTTGCGAGACAATTAGCTCACAAGACAGATTCCATGTTATACAAGACAGTTGATTATCTATACACTATATTTACTGTAGGATATATGCTTTTGAAGGGTGTCTACCAAGGGTAAATAATATAGGCATTGAGTGTGTTTATGTTATCCAGTCCTCAAATTCCATCCCCCCGCAAACCTCTTACACTAGAATGTCGCATGGAGTCCTGCACAAATATTAGCGGCTTCTTAACTTTTATGTCTAGAAGAGTATGGTTTATAGGCACCACGTCCTCATTCAAAACTATATGGGGCATTTTACTTTCATACTCACAACAAACTGTGTTCTTCGCTTCCTGGTTATGAAACCAAATTACCACGATAAATAATTGCAAATTGCGGCTTGACGACTAGTCAATTCCAAGCCACGTGTTAAGCCAGCAAATTTAACAGATATGCAATCAATATCAGCTTCAGATTATTTTGTCATTCTCACTTAGTATACATATTCATCTTTTTATAAGGATTTTGCAACACTCTAAGTATTCGTTCGTTAATCGCAAAGGAAAATGTTCGCATTGACCTGTTTGATAAATCGCTATTTCAATTCCAGAGTTCAAATTCAAAACCAATTGAAAACATTATATGTACAAACATACATAGGCCTAGATTATATCTCTGTCGGGGAGTTGTTTTTTGTGGTCTCTAACAATTCTATATTAAATTAGATGGATGAAAAAAATCCAACTTGTATTATCTTGAGCTTGTTAGAATTTCCAGACTTCAAGAACTCGATATGGCCGCTTTGATAAGAACAGCTCGCATTATACACCCGCATGTCACTGTACCGAGACAGAAGGTGTGCCTTTCTTAATCGAGTGACGGTTTATATTCGCTTTTTTATAGAATGATTCTCTCTTAACAAATTACTAAAGAATTACAATAAATAACCCTTGTTATATGTGTCAAAATCATGTTCATGCTTTATCTAAATGCCAACAAATCCTAATTATAGAGTTCAGGCCCAGGTGAACAGTCTGGGTGTTTTCTGATGGTGATGGATGCCTCCCCGGGGGGTCTGTTTACATCCCAAAGGAATGAGAGAACAAAGACTCACCCCACCAATACTAGGAAAAGGTTAAGTTTGTTTTACAGCAGGAGATTTTATTTCGGTAGATAAACTAGACTTTAAGTGTTGCGTTACATATATCTAGAATCCACGTAATAAATCTGGCGGATTTAGGGATGCCAAAGTCATCTAGAAACGTAATAAGAAGGCTTATTTGGACATATGTGTGCAAGTCTTCGCTCCAATTAATTATAACATTGTTTGTTTGTTTAGCTAGGGGTTTACGCCGGGCCAATAGATAAATGAAACTTTAACAGACAATGACAATACAAGTACAGGAAAGAATAAAACACGTGTGCAAATTTCAATTTTAGGGACGAAGCAAATCAGTCTCCTATTTCCCCCTGAACTCAGAGGGCAGCCTTATTTATAGGACTTTCACATCGATCATCAGCGGCACGTTATTGAGAAAACCATGACGATGATGTTACGAAAAAGCTATAAATGTACTAACGCGGTTGTGGCAAGTAGCCATATTTTGGTTATGGTCAATTTACAAGTCACTTAAAATTATATATACATGTATAGCATATTACACTGAGAATTTGGAATACCATAAATGTTTTCGAATCAGTAGTGAAAGATATAAGCCTTGACACGAAGCACTGTGTAATATTCTTTTTATTATTTATATCAAAGCTACATTCGTAAATCAGAGTACTTTTTCTATGACAATTTCAAACCAGGTGAGTTCGGAACAGAATGACGCTATTCTATACGGGACGTGGAATAAGAGGAAGTCATTCTGAATATGCTGAAATCGCCGTCTAACAGTACACTGCACCTTCATATGGCAATTGACGTCATCTGTTTATATGGCCACGTGAATCTTGAATTGGTCACGTGAATGTTGGATTGGTCACGTGAATCTTGGATAGGTCACGTGAGTCTTGGATCGAAAAATAATATATTGGACCATTAAAAAAATCTTGCAGCAAAAAAAAAAATCTTGGATTAAAATATATGACCGTAAAACAGTCTTGCAACAAATATAATTTAAATCTTAGACCACATAAAAAATTCTTGGACCATACAAATTTATTTAATATGGATAAATTCTTTAGCATCAATAGAATTATTTTTTCTTGTACATTGTTTTAAAATATGTACTGTTTTTGCTACTATGACCCAAACGGTTACTTCTTGGAGTAAAATTAAACATGCTTTAATTTTTTCCGCATTGGCGTGCCATAGAAACGTCACGACAAATGACGTAGTATCTGTGTTGCGTGGTGAAATGTTGCGCGTTCATATATGTAACGCCATAAAAAAAACAACGGAGGGCTTTCTTCAGAACAATTCGAAGTGAATAACAAAAGTGTTAATAAGTGACACTGAAATATCACTTTTGTGAGTGAAGGCCATCGTGGAAATAATTTTGCTGCACCAAATATTTCTCGCATGATAATAATTAGTATATATGGCACAAGCACAGTGGTATGTAAATTTTCTGATGCACAAATCAGCATACTTTCACACCGACACTTTCATTGCTAAGATGTTGTTTCACGCCAAATCTATTAGCCTTATTAGCATGTTCTAAGCCACTGCAGGTGTACAGTTACCCGCCGTGTCGTTTGTTGTGTTGAAGACGTCAAGTACAATTTGGGTGGGTTCCAAAAACAAAAATAAGACGTAGAAGTTTGACGGACTTGTGTACCACCCTTCGTGTGTTGGATGTGGAGACAATATGTGTGGAATAGGAAACACGACTACAAAACTGTACGAGTATATGACCTTAAAACGTTTAAATATATGTGTGTGTGCGCGGGTGGTGGGTAGGGGGGGG
>JAQQZZ010157609.1:0-12223 GCA_030265115.1 Mopalia vespertina | reverse complement strand
CAGTCGGGAAACTTCGGTTCGTCGGCGGAAATCTTCGGCTTTTACAAACCAGAATTTAGAAGCAGCTCTGTGATTGGTCAATTTAAGAAACCAGTGGACATTGTAAGTTGGGTGATTGCGTTAGATCTCAATTATAGCGACAAACAAACCACGGGGAGCGCTTTTTGAGATCTAATTTTAATTAGATGAAGATGCAAACAAATGTCATGTGTTTTTGTTGTTTTTAGCTTCTCAACAGAAAATCTGGCGTAAAATATATAATATGCGAAAATGAACCCCACACAACTTGATTCTGGGATGAAAATTCCCACTCTCGAGAAATAAAAATTATTCCATGATTTATCCATCTGTCGAGTGGGAATTTTCATCCGAGAATCAAGTTGTATGGGATTCTCTTAATACAATTATGTTGATTGAATGATGTTTGGGTCATTTAAGGTCGTATAAGGTAACTGCGTGCATATATAACGCCGTGCAGTCCAGATGGGTGTGAAGCGACCTTTACTCTCACATCAGCGATTCATTGATTAGTGTTTTACAACACAGTCTGCGGTATTTTAAGGATATAATATGTCTATTTGTTTGGGGTTAACGTCGTACTTAATGGTATTTCTCTCACTTCACAACGACTTGACCAATTTTTATTTTGCATAGCTTAAATACAGTGGAAACCCGATAGAATCTCCCGCCGTCGAACCGTATTCTCGAAAATATTGAATTATAGTACAACAATACCGTAGCGGACGGCTAAAAGGACGATCAAATTCCCCTGAATCCTAACCCAACACGGCCGTCTCTTCCACAATGTTTTGAATCAAGGTGGTGTGACATTTACGCCGTTCGAACAGGGAATTTGGTTGTGTCAAGAATTCTCAGGATGGTAAATGATAAGGTCGCTCTACTCGTAGTGTAGAAGAGCCTATTAGCAGTCAATGACACAGCACTACCGTTTGTGGCGTCCCAACTCTTATTCAAATAAGGTAGCCTTAAATAAGATAATACTATGGTTTTAAACTAAACGGAAATATTGAATCACCATGTATCCATTTGCATCTTTTATTGGAGTTTAAGTTTACTCTACAAAACATTGTGACAAATGGGAACTTACAAACACAAAACATTATGGGCGCTGACTGGTATTATGTCCCACAAAATATTAACTCTATGCAAAAAATTTAATATTTCAGTAATTTATATTCAATATATTCGTACATACGTTACAATAGAGCCTACAGAAACAATCATATGCACCACCAGGCAGATCGACTGCTGTATAACTCCAAAACGCTGTTTGACATTGCTTTGTCCTGGCTGACATTGGTTTCAATATAAATAGAGATATAGTTGATTTGTTAATTTTGTTGTTGATTTTCTGATATTGTAACTTAGTTACAGATAAATCGCGTGTATGCACAATTAACTATATGTGTACGATTGTACTCTTGCCGAAATTGGCGAGCATTTCCCTTTAAATTATATCATGTTGTACTTTTTTGTTGATATTGTGGTTGTTTTGTTGCTTCTTGTTATGGATTTACACCCTGTTTAAAAATCTAGATCTTAAAAGAAAAATAAACGAGACGCCCGTTTGATGTTCACTTTATCCTCTGTAAAACGCAAAATTTTAAAACACTGAAATCCGGTTAAAAATGACGAAAATATTCAAATTTGTATTGCAAGTAAAAAAATTAATTGGACATTATGATAATAGATACATTTGAGCCTATGGTTTAGTTGATATATACTATAGAGCAGACAAGACTCCCCATTGTCCTTTTTTGTGCTTCGTTATGGTAAGATATACATGTAACCCTGGTATTTATATATAATTTGGACAGAGAAACATGTCCACGGAATTCTTCTATTAAAGTGAAATTTCGAAAAACTCAGTCCTCTTATTTCATTTCAAAGGTAATTCTACTAGATATAAAAGTTTTTTATTTGGTGTTATAATAGGTACATTAAATATATAACATAGCAACTAGTTAAATAAACCACAGCCTATTTTAAACTTATCTAATAGTTGGTGAACATTTATAATGCAATATATTTTCTTAGCTTTTACGTATTTCTACATTTACTTACACGGCCTACACTGCTATGCTTTTATTTTATAGATATTTTATGTTGTACACAATGTTTCTGTCTGTTATATTGATATTGGCTATATGATTAGTGAACCCCCATCGATCAGTGACTGGGAATCGCCGCAGCTTCTTTCAGGCTCTGGACCAAATCATATTGCTCTTACTGATCTGTCAGAGGAGCTGCCACCATGGCGAACATGTTTCCTCCTAGTTCTGCTTCATGGGACATTAATGGTAGATCTCTTGCCAAATATCACAGACTCATCTCAAGAAACCGAGAAGACGTAATTCTAATCTGGCCGGAAAACGTCAACTAAAAACTACTTTATTATCTGCTTTATGTTCCTGAAACCGACTGAACAGAAGTAGTTTGTCGACGGTTAAAGTTGAACACTCCAGACCTTTATAAAATGTCACTGTACCCACTATGCAAACCGACATGTTTTAGAACTTGTATAATTGTGTTGTGTCTCATGGGTGATAATCGCCACTACAAGCAGATTGGCCGGCGATAAATCTTGCTTCTAAATGACAAATCCAATCCAATGGTACTTCTCATCCAAGTATCAGACTGGATAAATCATATAATTTTGATATTTTGTCTATAGTCTTGTCGTTAAATCTGCCGATAAACACATAAACCACATTATACTGTCTTTAATCTAAAACGTACCTTCCAGATAATTAAATAGGTGGTTATCTTTGTTGTGACACCGACATCGATCTGTCTGGTCAGAAGTCCGTTGTAACCAGGATAACTGTCTACGAACATTGTACTATACTGCTTATATACATATCTTGTGGTATCAAATGACTGAAGTTTATATTTTTGAAGAAAACACTAAAAACAATAGTGCAGGGGTAACTATGAAAGACGGGTGCGGCCACAAGGCGCGAGAACGCGACATTCACTTGATTCTCGCGTTCTCGTAATCTCTAGTGTCGTGATATCTGGTCTACCTAACAGAAAGTATGAGGCACGAGAGCGCGACATTCACTTGATTCTCGCGTTCTCGTAATCTCTAGTGTCGTGCTACCTGGTATATGCAGGAAATAGAGCTTGGCTATGTCTCTGCATGATAATACAATAGATTACGGATTGTTTGTTGACTTATTTATTTCAAGTGGTCCAAAGATAGAAAACAAGTAAAACAAACACTGCTTAACACCTAAAACAGTACCGATATCTCGAAGAAACCTTTGTGTAACCGTTAGATTTTTCTACTGGAAAATATGTGTATAAACGGTTGTTGTTTTAATATTAATATTATCTAACACTAAGGTACTAGACGCATTGTCCTGTTAAATATAAATACGGAAAGCGATTGAGCACTGTTATCAAACATTGAAATAACACATGTATCTTTGTGTGCTCGCGCTGAATATCAGATGATACTAAGTGTGCAAGTGACAGAATTGCAAAATTGAAAACTTAGAATATTTCCGGCCATGCGCAAGGCAAAGGACGAATGACACGAGGCACAAGGCTACAATCACTCATATAACCTCGCGTTATAACGGCTAAAATTTAATGATTTAAACTTGTCTACGGGTCAGCAAGATAATGATATATTTTCAGAGAGAAAAACTCTTGGCTTCTTTAAGTAGACCCTCGATAATGAGTGGAGGATTGGTGTACTCATTTAGCAAATTCGCTGAATGCCCTCATGGTGTCAGGTCGAGATGTAGAAAAACAAGTGCTTTTTAGTGACACTTTAATTCAATAAATGTGGAGAGTAGAAGCTAGGTCTTAATGAAATTTTTTTTTCGAATCGGTTTTCAATTCTGAAGCTCTAAAATAGGATGATTGTTAAGACAGAATGACATCTTTATAGCATCTATTGATTCTCCTGACTAGACACTGTATCGGTCCAGTGGTCTTAATTATCCTGTCCAATATATATTTCTGTGAACTGGACAGTCCTTTTCATATCCAGGCATGGGTTAAGTGGATGACTGTGGAGTGAAACAGCTGCAGACTTATCGGAGGCAGCAATGGGAACAAAACAAAGAATTACCAATACATTAAACTGATCTGTTTTGTACTGTCAGAATAAAGAGATACATTGATCTTAATTTTGGATCATGTTGTCCCGTACAGCTAATGGCCGTAGTTGTGTCAATCCGTCACGGCCAAGTCTCATCATTATAATGTACGACTTGATAGAAAAAATTCAGGGTAAACGATCTGATAAAAAAAATGTTCAGTGGGTTGAAACGCCACAATTAATTATTAAAACAATTGTTGCATTGGGTGAAACGGCGTATTTTCTAGCCTGACACAAATTTTGACTACGAAAGAAAAAGACAAATTTGTGAACAAAAAAGAAGTTCTAGCATTTGCTTACCTTGACTGTGTTTTAGTGACAGGATGAAGTAGGTCTGTGTTTTGAATATACGCTGACTATACCCTTGCTGATTTCAAACGTTGAAGATTCGTCGACCAAATGGCGAGTTCTTGCCATGCGGTTAACCAACGTGATAGATTTTTTAAAAATAAATCCCATAGTCATGGTTTTCAGTCTTTCAAGATGTAGCATTTTAGCTCTAGAACTGTGTTAAACAATAAGACGCTTGCCCTTAAAATACTTTTAAAAGGTATAGTGAGTATTAAAAGTTCTGTCAACAAGGACAGCCAAGATTGTATCGAACACATCCAAATCACCAAAGTCTTTAACGAATTTGCTGGGAAGGCAAATCAAAAGGATACGATAATAATCGTTCAGTATTTTATTATGTCTAATGACTTTTTCTTGATATTGGTTGGGTGCTGGCGGTTTATTCTCATCACACAATCACCGCCTTTATCTTATTGGCGATGAAAGCATTTATAACAGAGAGATTGTAGATTGACAGCACTACACAAGTAGTTAATGAGGCTTATATCAAAGCGATACGGAATCAAACAAACTCCATGGCAGCCTGACGTAAGTTATGACACCCACTACAATATGTGGATTGGAAATTGATTTATAATTTTCATCTTAATGACTAAATCCTTTGTATTTTATGGCCCTTAACATTATTTGTTCTCGAATATTCTGTTTGTGTCTTGTTGACAGTTGTGTTCAGAGTCAATCAACGCATGCTTTAAACCACTCTTCGATTAAATGAGTAATTATTCTGAGCGAATGATAAAATACGGACTCGGAAAGAAAAGATTTACGATATATAAAATATTTAATAAAACGGGTGAAAAAATCGGCATAAAACACATTGTGCTTCATGTGCACCACTTCATAAACATCAAGATTATATATATATAATTACGACATACCTATAACTTTTGTTTTTAAGAATCGCTGCATGTTTCTCGAGCAGAGTCTTGTTGCAAGGGATGCATACAAGTTCCCCAAAAGTCCAGCCATTTTTTAGCTGTATATTCTTATTATAGCAGCTCGGTCCGCCAAGGGTTGAAATGTAGATCTGAACAAAACGCTTGGTTACCGAACATACCGTAGCTAAGGCTGTGGAGTGTTGGTCTGCTTCAGACAAGTTCAATCGCAGGTGAAGGCATGCATCGTCTTCATTGTTTACATTTAATACTAAATAAATGACGGATGAAAATATTACCCGTTAATTATAATAGCTAATCGTCGTAAAAGCTCTTCAGAGTATTCATGATAAGGACATACTTAAGATTATTTCATTTACATATATACGACGGTGTGCCATTCAATAGGCAAAGGAACCACCACTACGCTACAAGCAAGAATCAAAGACAGGGTCGCAACACACAGCCATCAAAAACAGACCGGCTTCATATGGTTCCAGAGCTCCGAATGCAACAGGACAACATTAGACTCCCTCAAAACCGAACGCAAAAACCTAGTTACCGAACAAAGAGCGATCAGAAATCATCATATTACCCCATATTTTTTACACAGCTATTTTCTTTTGCAACGATCAAACTGTTTTAATACATGGTAGACCACCAGGCAGAGTTTCCTTGGACCGTTTTTCATTTGGAAGTTTGACCGTGCAAATGAGTTAAAAATTATTATAATACGGCAAAGTACTTTATTTTCGCCGTATTCGCGCTTACAAGTTTTGTGCGAAAATGAATTCCCTCGAACAGAAGTATAGTATTAATAGTAGTATAGATGGGCAGTTGAAGCATCGGATTTGACACGGTAGTAAGATGCATATAGACGAATCATAAAATGGGATCTTACAGCGACTTGAAATAATATATAACTCCCAGAACACAGAAATCACCAGGTTCAGGCACATGCACAAACGCCAAATCCTGAGCAAGACCGTTGTTGTTGATTTATGAAGGCTCACACCTTTGTTAGTTGCATTAACAAGGCAGTTTTACTTGATTGTAATCTCCGGAGGTTAACATGATCGTTAGTAAATTAGCAAGGTATTTATTGTTAATTTTCTTTTCTTTCTGGAGGCTAACATGACTGTCAGTTGTAGCAATAACCATATCCTTTCTTATGGATTTCTATTTCTAGCTGCTTACATTAGTGTCAGTAGGGCTGTTATTATATCTTGATTCTCAGGAGCAACGTATTGCAAATACAATTATCACTTTCCGACGAGAAACTGAAAGTTTTTATTCTCAACTCAATAAAAACGTTCAAACCAAATTTAACCCTTCATACACTGTGTCTTTTCGCACTATATGCAAGAGCTAAGAATTACACGTAAAAGAAAAGCTGATTTTTTTAAAGAACACTTTATGCAAGTCTAGAGGGACTCGAATTGTACTGTTTAACGTAGCTTGGGACAAACAAATGACATGTTACTGTTTATTAAATTGCAAGCTCATTTACATATATAGGGTGAATTTTGTTTAAAAAAAATTAAACATCGTTAACTATGTTAATGCACGAATTTTTGAAAACAATGTGGGCAAAAATTTGCAAACTACAATGCGGGTTGAAACTCTTGTGTTATACTGAATGTCTCTTATATCGCCTAGTTAGAGGAACAGTGTTTTTACCTATTTGACAGGTGGATGTTTAACGCCTTAAGAAAGGTCATTCATATTGTATGACGGCTGTTCTCCAAACCATAGATAGTCATATTAACACAACCATATAGTGTGCTTTGCGTGCTTTGCTAGAAAAAAGTGGAAAGTTAATTATACGGTATAACTGAACGCGTAGAATACTGTCTTTGGATGAGAGTCTGTTCGGCACTAAACCGTATTTTCTACAAAACAGAACGAAGAATAGTCGCCAACCTTTGGAAAAAACAAACGATGTTAAGAAATTTGTATCACTAAACAGAGAGTAGTTAGCACTATGTTACCGAAGAGGTTTCCGGGGTCGTCCCAATAGAACCGTTTTTGTTTAAAAGCATTATATAAAGTTTTTTAGTCAACCTGCTTTGACCTACTCGAGGTTTTTGTAATGTAGACACATGAAGATCAATCTATCCTTTTCCATTGGTAATATAAGAGTAGCTCATACGTATACATGAAGGTTATCTCTGGGAGTTTATCTAGAACATGATATGATTCATCGATTTTAACTAATCGACATCCCTGTGTCAGTGTGATTACTTTTTAGAGATAAATGTAGGTTAAACAATCTTTTTAGACAATTCTCTACTTAGTGCTTTTATAACTGTAAACATTTGTTGTTATATTGATTTAGGACAAAGTTACTGTTCGTATTCCATTACCTGTGTTCTTTTGTGGACGTTAAAGAACCCATTAAAATCCAATCAAACGTACATAGTGGCTCGATGTAAACGATTTTTTTAATTTAAATTCAAGAACAAAATAAAAAAAAACTTGCGTTTTTTTTATTATCTCACCCCCTATCCCCTTATTTCATGTTATACAAAACAGGGTTTCTCAAATAACGCAGGAATAATCCGGACCTTAATGATGGTTATCATGCATATTTCACATACAATCGTTATATTTATTACCCTTCAATGGAAAGCAATAAATTTGTATTAAATTGAATTCCTTTGGAACGAGTTTGGATAAGAATAAGGTTTCAACAATTGCATAAAAAAATAAATAATTTAGCACATTCGGGTTTTCATCCTTATTTAATGGTTGCACAATAAATCAATTACTTCCACACTCACTAAATATTTCTTTTCTCATAACACCTATAAAATCTTAATTTCAGGATAAATTCACATTCCCTGGCCTGCAGTTAACAACTTTCATCTGTCGAAAACAGTTTTAGCCATGGTATTATATTATTATTTTATAATTTTCAGGAATAAGGTATCAAAGAGAAAACATTTTCCACTCTCACCAAACACGCATAATTCTTAATTAGGGATGAATTACGTTTTACTGGCCGACAGACTGATGTTAAAAATAAGAAAAGTGTTTTTTCGGCTAATCGGATTGAAACTGTTTATTTGAACTTGCAACATGAACTATACCGAGAGATTGTTAGCTGACTGCCCTAATGAATGAAACTAGATGAAAAAGTTCGGGTCCCTTATCCTAAAAAATGTGCTTGCTTTGAATTTTTCATGAAACTTCATGATACTTTAAAAAATTGATTTTGTCGTATTCACTGATCCATTTAAGAAACCGTAAGACCCACCAGCCAGCAGGGTTTTCAAAAATATTTGAAATTTTGTAAATATTGTTGACTGTGTATTTTATGGCAGAGAATAGTTCTCTAGAGGTACATGGTGGTATTGGTACAGGATGAAGTGAATTAAATGTTTGGATGTTTAGCGATACATGCATGAAACATATCTTTCCTGAAGTGATATGGCGAGCTTAACAATATTTCAGCCATTCATATAACAGCCATGTTCTGAAACAGTAAATACACTCCCTTAACAGTAAAGTATTCAGTAGCTACAACAGCTTCAACCGTGTTTCTGCATTTTAAACAAGTCTCTTGGGCGATTTAAGGACGCGTTTGGCATTTAAAATATGTCAGACAATTCATTGTATTCAATTGTAATTTACAGTATTAGTCTGTAATTGCAAAAACTTGAAATCAGTCATGTGCACTCTACCTCTGTATCTACTATTCGAGCAACAAAACTTTGCATCTAAGTACTTATTGTGTGTTGAAAAGTAAATTTCCCTCTTAATAGACTTCTTCTGAAACGTACCGCACTTTCATAAGTAGTCGTAAACATTCTGATGTCTAAATGATGTTTAAGTAAACAATTCCGTTGTTTTGGCCAAAGTGACCTTGACTAATAACGGTCTTAAGAATGACAAAGTAAGGAAATGATAGTGCCCTTTCTGAGGAATAAAGAAGAATACTCAATCGATATTTGTATAAATGAAACAAACTATAAAAAAGAAGGGATGGGGGTGGACCAGTAGTAATGATATTACCTGTTGTTGGGGACTAAGCCAATTGATTCTATAAAGGTCGAAACGAAAGCAGCTTAGCCGGAGAAGCTTTAAGTTAACAATACTCCTTGAGCTAACACCCATGTATGACTTTCTTTCAGGGCCAATGTGTGATATTGTAGACTTGTTAGATAGTGCTATCTAAAAGTGGTATACTGGAGCTTTGTCTTTATAATTATGGCCATGAGTTTTGTAAAAACGTTATCAGTTTTGCAGGGTATATATATCATATAGTCACGAACTAGGTATTGTAGATTAGTAGGATTATCACAGTAGACTGGGCTCCCTACGTTTTTGTCACATTTGCGTATGTGCAGTTTTAGGGATAATTAATGGCCGCAAATTTAACCTGACTTTCACTTGATTAGCTCACCTGATACAATAAATATATTAACACCTTTAGTTTTGGGATCAAACATAGGTTGTATTGATAGCTACTCTTTAAACATGTCAGATGTGGGCAGATTATACACAGAAATATATATATATATTTCCGTAGGTTAGAAAGAGAGAACAGTCTATTGAAAACAGTCGAAGCAAAATTTCGACTTGTCTTATTCAAGGGCTTATCAATCAAATGAACTAATTTATTTGGTGTTTTACAAGAACAGTCTGTGATATAAACCATCAACATAAATTCAATTTACAACAAGTTCTATAAAAATGATTGGATTTTCAACGAGCTTACATATTTATAATCCTGAGTATTCCAAAATATATTGCTAAAAATATATATATACATGGGTCCGACCCATATCCTAAGATTAAAACAATTATTTCTTAAAACTCGACCCAAGGGTCAAGGGTGATCATAAAAGCCACACTGTCCCTTAAAATTGACTAGGGTTGCCAAATATGCATAATGTTTTTCATTAAGAAATGTAATGGTTATTATCAAAATGCATTTTTAAGAAATGCATTGGAATGAAGCGTGACGTTTAAGATGAAGCTAGGCTTTATAACTTTCGACTCCCAATTGAACAAGAAAAAAATGTGGTTCTTCTAGGCAGGTAATACCTATAGCCTACCTTAACAGTGCTTCAACGACTCCAAGCAACTTCTCTATTTAAGCTCAAGCCAATGCACACGGACCACCATTGATTCACTGGACCAAGTCTCTAGGACAACAGTTTTGCCATACGGGTGATACTGCAATATACATGTCCAATCTCTTGTTTAAATAAAGGCGCATTCTCACGGTACGATTAATAGTTACGACTTATGGGGATTCCCCTTATTTCTACCACTTTGATGGGGCGATAAAAAAAGTTTGACCACGTCGCAAATATGGCTTCATACCAAAGATACTTTTTTCCGTTTATTCAGGGTTGTCAGGGTCAAATATAATTCTAAAATAAAACAAGAGGTTCATAGAAATCCACCAGCTTGCTGATCTAGGAATTCAGTTGAAAACAGCAGTTATATTGGTTGGTTGTTTGTTTGTAGCTTGTTGGCTGGTTGACAGAAGTTTAACTGACAAGACGGTAGTGCCCTCCAACACTGAAATGTGAATGTTTTAGCTGCCTTGAGAAAATTACTGTTCTACAATCAAATATACATCATAATAATCAGGGATCACTGCATACTAGCCAAGGGTTGTAGTTGAACTGAATATTTATCAGAAAAGGAATTACCAGTCATACATTAAGAAACAAAATATCATAAATGAAAAAAGAATCTAGCCAAAATCTTTTCATTATTTTAAATTTACAGAGATAGAAAATTACCACATAAAAAATTAAAGCAAGAGAAACAACAGTCAAAGAAATTGTGATCAGAATTATATGATAATCAGAAAGCTAAAAAAAAGTTATATTGTTATAAATGTGTAACGTTATTTATTTACTTTCTGCTAGCTGACCCAACTGTTGGAACTTTGACGGTATTGTTGACCAACTCAGTGATGTCTTAGTCGTGAACTGTGAGATATTAGTGCTGGCTGGCCCACAAGGTTATTTACGGTAGTTTGTGTATTTTAGACCAGTGACCAGCTGGATGATCAACGGGTTGCTATTGTGAAACAAATTTAAATGCGACAGGACCAAGGAAATCATATTTTAGGGCCTGTACGCAATGAGGTGGACTTAGAAGGCAATTATTAGATGTGTGTTGTTAGACTCCTGTGAATGTGGTGATTATAGCAAATGTTCAGACTATACCCAGGCAGTGCACGACAGCGTGGTCTTCTACCTAGATTGAAGGAAGCAAGGCCAGTGAAAGCATCTGTGCAGCGGAGTATATTCAAGTTCAGTGCAAACTCGTACCAGAGGGATTTTGTAAGGAAGAGTGGACGCTGGAGCAGGATATGATTGGATTCGTGTGGATCCGCGGTACCGGGATGAGGACGGCATTCATGGTTACAAATAATACTCGTTGGTCTTATTTACTTAATGATTTGGTCAGCTGGCTTAGAATAAATAATAGGATTTACAGGACTTTGAACTTATAATTTGAGGACAAGTAGCTGGCAATACAACAGACCCAGCCAAATGTCCTCAAGAAAAAAAATGGCATGTACCTAAAAGCTATGGAATATCTACCAATAACTGAAAACCTAAGCTCAACATAAAACCTTACCCTGAACTAAAAAGTTTAACCTGAATAAGACTAGAGTATGCTCAGTCAAAGAAGAAACTTCACACTCATAAATTTCTAAATATTATCTTGAAACTTAATACAGGAGATACTATTATTAGAGGTAAATGCGTTGTCAAAGACATCATGACACACAGCAACTCCGACGTGCACAGGCATGCAGTTCGTGCGAGCATACATCAAGGATAAAGCATGTTTCCTTGTGTTCCTAGTCACGTGACCTTATGAGACA
>JAQQZZ010157598.1:0-12223 GCA_030265115.1 Mopalia vespertina | reverse complement strand
CCATCAATCAGTCTGGTAAATCAGGTCATCAACCAAACAATCCACCGTCAATCAGTCTGGTAAATCAGGTCATCAACCAAACAATCTACCATCAATTAGTTTGATTAATCAGGTCATCAACCAAACAATCTGCCATCAATCAGTCTGGTAAATCAGGTCATCAACCAAACAATCTGCCATCAATCAGTCTGGTAAATCAGGTCATCAACCAAACAATCTGCCATCAATCAGTCTGGTAAATCAGGTCATAGGAGGCTTGGAGTTTCACATCGTCACCCTAATAAAATAAATGCGTAAGTCATATTTTTCACTTTTGAGATAAATTGAAAAAACCTGTAACTCTGACTATGTCACTGCTTGACTTAGGGATTTATCTTATTGATTTCCAACACATTAAATGTCAGTGTTTTCAGAAAGCACTTTGACAAAAGGTGTCTCTCATGATGTAGAGCTGATTGAGGCAAAAATAAGAAATTGGTCAAAAACTGACTTAGGCACTTATTAGGGTGATGACATGTAACTTTACCTAGGAAAGTAGCAGTCAATCAGAGTGTATTGTTATGGTCATTTTAACCTTCTTCTCAGCATGAATAATAATGGTGACTGACAACAGTGTTAATAAAATAGTTTTGGCATTGAGTATATCACAATTGTGAAGAAAATAACTCAAAAGTTCTTACAATTTTTGTTAAATTATTATATTTGAACACACAGTGAGCTATAATGGTTTCTCAGCGGAATACAAAACCCAACCAAGCTATGGTGTTTATTATTGACTTAGATTTTGATTCTTAAAGAATATTCTGTTGTTTTTTTAAAACACACAACATGGACATGTTACACATGCTTCAAATATTGCAAACAATTTTGGATATAGAAATGTTATATAAACTGATTGATAGATCATTAGATGCTAAAATAATGGTCAATATTAAAATCAATACAACACAATCTGGGTTGAAACTGGGTGAGATGCTTAATGTCTGTAATGATTTTTTATAAAGGTGCTAGAGATGGACTCCACATTTTCCTGTACTCTTATGTTTTCAATTTCAATCAATGTGAACTCTCGTCATCATGTAAACATGAATTCTCAGAACCGTGAAAACATTCCACCATTGGTTCTCAAGGACTCACTCAGTTTCACTATTCACAAACAATGTTTATCAACAAAACTGATGTAGAAAAAGTTGTAAAATTACAGAAATAAATATGTGTTCTTTGGATTGGTGTGTTACACCGTACTCAAGATTGCCAGACCACTAGGTCAAGAATGTATTTACCCAGTGGGCTGGTATTTAAGGGAGCAACAACCAAAAGTTTCAAACCAAAGAATTACTGGAAGGGACTGTTTAAATGCATATGTGCTTTATTTCTATGCTTATTGTATGGACAGGCGGCTATATGTTTTTAAGTGCTTAGTTTAGTTTTAAGAACTCATCAGTTCATTATATGCAAGTATTCATATATGTTACAGGCACTTTGATTAAGCAATGTAAGAGCCTGACAGACATTTCTTAAAGAACTTTGATTGAAGTAGAATAAATTTATTGATTAAAATTGTAATTTATTGCAATTGTTCCATTTTGTCAGTTCATTCTACCTAAAGATGCTTTTTTGTGTATGTCTCAAGGTTTTACCAGAAGAATTAAGAAGTTAACTTAAGGAGAAATAATAGAATTCACCTGCTCATAGATTGGTTTGTACAAGAGTATACGTTACAAGAGGACTGTGATAAAATTTGCATTTAAGAGGAGACCAACCCATTAAGTGTTAGTCCTTCTACTCTATCTCACATTTTCTCGGGAAACAGGAAGCTCCCTGAAATGGTCACTAGAATCGGATAGAACTAAGAAGACTGAATTCATATTCTAAAATTTAAGTATTGAAATAATTGTCTTGTATACAAGATAACAAGACTGTTTAGGATTTGTACATTAATTATGTATTGTTTGTTTGATTGGGGTTTAATGTCACTTTTATGACGACGGATTGGTCACGGTTCCTTGCTTGAATACAGAGGAAAACAGGTAGAAAACCCCGTAAAAACATTCCCCAAAATTGCTGGAGCCACATTGTGGGATTCACACATATACTCGTGTGACTCACTCATATACATGACGGTCGACAGGCGGACTCAAACCTGTGGACGGTACATCAAGGTAGGATTAGTAAACAGACACCATTTAGCCACGAGCTGTACTTTCTGTAAATGCAAAGATATTAGTTGATTGATTGGTGTTTTACGCCGTACTTAAGAGTATTTCACTGAAATGACAGAGTGTATTCCAACAATAATTGACACTAGCACAACCAAGATGTGAAGCGTTTCCATATGTTAGAAAGTTAATTTTCCTCCAGTGCTAAGTAAAGACAGTATTCAAAGATGTTAGAAATAACCCAAAAACTTTCTGCTAGACTTTAGATTAGTTTTGAAGCAAACACCTGTAAAATAATTATGACAAAATGAAATAGTTTAATCAAGGCCTTCATATCTGAGCAGCAATCAATCAAATATTTTCTTCGCAATAGATACATGGTTTTAAACACTCAACATGTAAAAAAATAATAATAATAATAAACGTGTTGGTCACAGTACTTAATGTAATAATACATGTACTTTAAAAGCTAATAAAAATGGCTCACATAAAAAGCAGACGATTGTAAAATCTCTTTACTGTGAAGACAAGTCTGACCAAATAACGATTTTCCTTTTTTTTAAAAAACAAAATAAATGTACAATTCAAGCATGCAAAAAATGTTTATACACAATATTAGACAGAGACAATGTTATAAAAAAAGGCCGGCCTTACAGAAGTACAGAAGAAACTTTACACAAGAAAGATTGATTCTTGAATCATGACTTCCTACAAGTTTTGTCTTACTTAAACGTTGTTTAGGTGAACTCATTTGACGATTCATGAGACATTATCGACAGTTTATTGAGTTACGCAATAGACTACAATCACATTGTTTAATTTATAATAAAAAACATTTAGACGAATAATATCAAAACACTGTAGCACTTGAGATCCACACAGCAAAACTGTTCACAATGAAGGCTTAAATGCCTGTTAAAAACTTCCAAAATATGTAACAAACAAGCGTAACTCCACTGCGTGAGGGATATGTACATGTATATCAAATTTAATAGAAAATAAATGTATATTTTTACATGTAAACTATTATACATGTAGATTGTCTAATAATATGCATGCAAAAACATTGAATACTATTATATAGTATAAACCTTATAGTAATTGCTACATATATGCAGAGTGTATTATACATACCAGACTTGCCTACCCTGGAAGAAATTATGTGTAGGAAACTTACTTTATAGGAGTATGTATTTTCTTACCATTATGTGTATTTTTGCGCTACAGCATAGCATTGAATTTTTGTGTGTATTTTCATGTCATATTGGTGTATTCAACATAAACTTGGCATACAAAGTACACCAGATAGGCAGGTCTGTTATCCTATAGCACACAGTCATCAATAATGGGAGTATGGAAATGTTGACGAAGGGAAGTAATTCTCTCTTTGAAAGATGGTCCTGTCATCACAATATGCTGCTTATGTGATAGTGGTGTTTTAACATGACGTAACACACATTTTAGTAGTGCGATAATACTTAATAGGCAGTGAATCTCAACTGTTTCCATGCCAGAGGAACATCTGCAACTCCCCCTTTTTGACATTTTGAGTCACCAATTGAAACGAGTACATATGTTATATGGTTTTTGATAACAAAACTTAACATTAAAAACGGGATTATTTCATTTGTACGCCATTACAAGAGATAAAAGTGACGATACATAAATATAATAACAATACATTGCTTCTTATTGAGTCAGACATCTCATTATTTGTGTTTAAATGCTAAATGCAAATATCATTGACCGACAATGTTAAATCACTTGATACAATACAAAAAGACGTACTGAATCTGTTATCGGATTTTATCACCGCAAGATGGGAAAGTACTTTGTGGAATCATACATAGGCAGCGGTTAAAGGAAGTCAATTTATTACTTGCACAAAATTTTTTTTTTTAAAATGCTTTAAAAATGGTGAATATATTGGAATACTTTTTTTTTACCTAACTGAACATTTGATTCAATCTATTGGTAGTTAAGCGGCCTGTAGATTTTACTTATATCAACCCCCATTAGGTCTTAGGCATATGAACAACTCTAGTTGAACACTGTTAGAATGAAACATGTTACACAACACCAATGTACTACAAAACCCACGATCTTTTAAAGATTAGACAATGTAACATATTTAAAAAACATTTAAAAACCACTGATAAAGCTTAAATTACAAGAATGGTGAAAGTTGTGAAGAGTGATGATTAAATCATACCAGGATGAATTTGTTTCTGATGAGTTCTTAGAGTGCCCTTGGCTTTGAAACATTTGAAGCATATTGGACATGGGAAAGGTCTTTCATCAGAATGGGTCTTTTCGTGGGATTTCAATACGCCCTTTTCCTTAAACCTTTTCAGGCACACACTGCATGTATATGGTCTTTGGTCAGAATGCACTCTGTAGTGAGATTTTAATGTGTACTTATTTTTGTAAGTCTTCCCACAAATTTCACAAGGTACCCTCTGAAGGTCTGAAGCTGACTGAGGTGACAGACATGGTTTAAACTCTGGGGTTGAGGATGTAGAACGTGTCAAGTCTATCACTTCAGGATCATCTGCTTTAAGATGCCATTCAGATGTATTACGCCCCGTACTCAGGTGATCTGATGACATGATGGCTGTATGTGGTCGACAGAATGATCTATGATATCTGAGGCTCTCGACACTGCCAAATGATTGCTCACACGATGTGCACTGGTGGGAGAGTAAATGAGAGAAGGGCAGTGGATGATGTTGTTTAGAACGTAGCTTTCCTGTACTGCTGCTCACCTCCTCACAGTCTTCTTTCTCGCCCAAACCCACAGAGCCATACCTCTCCGTAATAGACTGTCTAATAGCATCAACCTTTGTTGCTGGTGTGGTGTTGACAGAAGGCATACCTCCAATACAGTTCCCAGCACCTAGTCTAGAGCCAACAGAGCATGTCAGATGAGAAATAAAGCTATTCTGACTTGGAAATGTTACACGACAATTGGTACATTTGTAAACTGCTGGCTCCTGATTACTGTCAGTCTTGCACAATATTGATAAATTATCAGGCGATACCAGGTGAGTATTCTGTTGAGAAAAGGCCATACTTTCTATATCCTGCATTATGCTGATACTTGTATCATTACTATTATTTGAGGACACACTTTCTACCTCTTTCCTTGTCGGTCGTTGACCATTTGGTCCATATTGTTCTGTCTGTCTCACACCATGGTGTGTCGAATCACCAACTTCTGAAGAATTTCTAGATTGATTGAATGCAGATCCAGTAATGTCATTCTCTGAGTGATATAATCTACCTCTACCAACATGACTAGTAGTTGAATTAATGCGGCTTGGCAAAGGGTTAAAACTGGATTGTTGTGCAACACTATTTGTCTGTTCATTTGATCGACTTTCTGAACTACTATTCAGAAACCCTGATGGATCACAGTCCAAAAACCTTGACTGGTTAATTATGTTGTCTCTGTCAGCCCTTTGTTGATTGTCGAAATGAACAGATTCCATTTGCAGGCCTGCTATACTTCCACCAGCACCCTGAATTGACAGAGTTTTAGAACTGTTACTTCGGAAAACATGTTGCTGTGAGCCACCACTGAGGGACTTGGTGGATATAAATGCAGAATGATTCTCCCTGTCTACAGCAGTTCTAAGTGTTCTGTGCACATCTCCATCACTTTGATCTTTGGCTGTTCTAATGGCAGCTTCACAATATGGTTCAGAAGCAGCCATTACAGTCGTAGAAACATACCTCTCCGGACTGATGTTAAAGTTAGTGTTAGAATGGGGCTCACCAAGGCTAGGATTATAGTCTCTCTGATTCATAATTTGGGCATCTTGAAACAATTTGCTTTAATGTCTACATAATGACAAAAGGTTTCAATAAAAATGTCCTCAATTAAACTTAATTTATCTCTGGCCAAAGAAACAAATATTTCCCCCAGTTCTCGTTTCTTTTGAACCATGCCACACTTTGCCTTCCATCCAACAGTCTTTTCTAAATCTGGCAGACTCGCTATTTAAAAGTAATGGAGTCACGGTCTCTACCAGAGCCTGTGTTCTCCTCAACACACACCAGTCATCCAGCTCCATCATTTCAAGAGTCCAGTCACATATCAAGTAAAGCCTGAAACATATGTACAACAAATAAAAGCTTAACAAGGTAAACCCAAAGAACCTATTTGATGAGCAACCCAAGCTGGACATGACTGTACTGGACAGTATGATCTGTTTATTACTTGTTCTCAACATTTTGTAACACAATCCATTGTACCAAGACGAAAAGCACTTAAAATGAGTGTATTAACTATTTCCAAATGAACAAGCTGAGTAGTTAGCAGGTCCATCACTAAAGGCTTTTATTGAAAAAATATGCTCATAATCCCAGTTAAATCACCTTTTCCTAGTTGTTTTTAAAAAGAGCCAAAGGGTAGAAGTCATGGTGTTTATTACCATTTTGATGCAATATGCAATGTCGGCCATATTTGTTGTGAAACCTAGTGAAAAACAACCACATCTATGGTATTAACAGAAAAAGCAAAGTTTGAAGTTAATATCTGAATTTGAGTGATGGCCATTTTGGCTTGCAGAATTAAATGAAATGCAATCCCATTGGTTTTTTAAGTGGAGGAAACTATTTTCCGAGTTTGAAATATGTCCCTGAATTTGTTCTCAAGCCTTGTCTTCACAACACATAGAGACCTTAATATTGCTAAATTATGCAAAGGTGGCCATTTTGTTTTATAGAACTTGGTGATATCTATACCAATTCTCCATCTTAAGGAGAGAAAGCACAGTACAAGTTTCAAGTGTTTACAGCAACAAGGCATCAATATTGAAAAATAATGCAATGGTCATCATATTGTTTTGCGTAATTTGGTGAAATGCAATCCTATCCTTCGTCTCAATAGAATAAAGCTAAATTCTAAGTTAATTGGTGATTTTGTTCTCAAAATTATCATGTAGGTTGAAAATATTGAAAAATTGTGCATTGGGGACCACTGTTTTGCACAATTTGATGAAATGCAATCCCAGGCCTGTGCTTTTTCTGTGGTAACCTATGAGAGGTTCTTAAGGGTAACCAGAAACAGGTTGCCTAAGACACAAATTTAAGTAAACTCGTCTGCCTTATATGTCATTAGACTTAACAAGTATATATTTCCATTGATAACTAAATTGTTTGGATGTTTTGTCTCAAACGTTATTTAATCAAAATTATGTTCAGAACACATAGGCATGAATATTGTAAAATGATGCATTGGTGGCCATTTTTTTTACGGAATTTGATGAAATTCAATCTCATCTGTTGTCTTAATAGGTGGAGACTGTATTTTTATTTTCAAGTTAATCCATGAATTTGTTACAGAGTTATAGTGTTCACAACATATACAGTAATGAATATTGTAAAATAATGCAATGGCGTCCATCTTGTTTTACAGAACTTGGTGAAATTCAATCCCATCCATGGTCTTAAAGGCAGGAAGCTATCTTCAAAGTTTGAATTTAAACTGTGAATTTGTTCTCTACTTACCGTGTTCACAACACATACAGGCATGCATATTCTAAAATTATGTTACAACGGCCATTTTGTTTTATGGAATTTGGTGAAATGTAATCCCATCCGCCATCTTTACCCGGAGGAAGCTACAAGAAGTTAATCCGTGACTTTATTCTCTACTTATTGTATTCACAACACATACAGACATGAATATGCTAAAATGATGTAATAACGGCCATTTCGTTTAACGGAAATTGGTGAAATGCAATCCCATCCGTCGTCGTTACATACCAAGTTTGAAGTTAATCGGTGAATTTTTTTTCAAGCTAGCAATAACTTATTCATTTAGATGAGTGAAAACAACCTTACTTCCCAATTATATTAAATTGGGAGGCTGTCATGTTATATGACAAAATAGTCTTTTTCGAACAGAAACAATGATAAGATATGCAAGTTTATTGAGCCATGACCTAACAGTTTGATTTACGGTCTTGCTGAACTCCTTTGTCGATTTTCCAAACACCTTTTTTATTTAATCTCTTATGCAGAAGAATATAAATCTATACCATATATATGTATATTTTTGGGAAGCTTGAATAATCAGGATTACTTATAAGTGAATGTGGTAAAAATCTAATTATTATTTCTAAAAATATTGCAAAATGAGTAAATGTCAACAGAGAAAAATAGATTGCATTTTTCATGGTTTATTTCTTGTAGTGCAAAAACGATAAGACTCAATAAATAAGTTGACCGAGTAGAAAAGTCCTTGAACTAGTAAACAGTGACTCATTTTTAAAAAAATTAGATTTGAACGATCCCAGTGATTTTTTTTGTCTATGCCACTTTGGAAAGTCTTATAAAAATGTAAAATACAAGGACGAACTTTTAAAGTTTCTAGCAATACGTCTTGGAAAATATAGAGTCTGCTTAAAACTGAAGTGCCAGAAACAGACAATTAAAGTTTTGAGACTTGAATATATGATCAAGGGAAAACTAAATTATAGGTTCTAATTTAACTGTTTGTAATTAGAATTTCAAAAATTATTTTTTTTCACCAACATATTATATAGTTTGAATACCTGACTTTTAATCCAAGCGATAAAAAAAATTTGGTTCATATTGAGCCCAAGGGGTCCAGCAAGACCATAAAGCTTCTTTATACATTCATTTATACCTACTGTCAGTACAATAAAACATTGTACCATTTTTGATACAACATTTAAACAAGATAGGGTCACGGGCTTGCAGGTTTATGGGAAATTTACAAAGCCACTTACAACTGCAAATGTGAGGAAACCTTTCAGAACACCAAAGGGCTTTATAGCCAGAGGGGTGTCCACTGTCTTTTGGACACCCTGAATTGAACAATTGCCATATTTGGACACCCAGTTTTAAGAGAAAGCAAAACTGTAAAAAACAAATTGGACATCCAGTTACTTAAAAAGTGAAGCAAAATGACCACTTTGGACACCACACTTTTGATTTCTGGCTAAGCTCCTGAGAACAACCTTTCGTGATTGCCTAATATAAGGTAAAGTCGACTGGGGGTCTCCAACAGTACCGTACCTGTAAGCAGGCCTGTGCTGTTGGGGAAACAGACAGAACAGAAAAGATTACAGCACAGGCCTGTGTAAGCATTACATGTAAGCCGAGGATACCAAGTCTGACAAGCTAGCTACTGAACCACGGCCCTCTATTAAAGAGAAGTGTTCTACACCATGATTGATTGATTGGTGTTTTACGCCGTGCTCAGAGGGCATAACATTAAACTATATATGATTCCTCTCAGAGAATGGTTTATTACACTTTAATGAACAGCTAGCTTTGAAACCTTTTTTTTTCTTCAGATATACAATTATATAATCTGTGTCGTCTTTGACTGTGAATAATTATGACAATAGACCACAGTAATATAACCAGTCATTTTTATAAACTACTTTCGATATTATTACCTGCCAAGCTTAGCCTGGTTTACCGTGATCCATGCCAGACTCCACTTAATGTGTTGTTGTTGCAGATTTTGTGCCTTAGCCCAGACCGATCTCTTTATCCTCAATTGAAGAGAAATGACACACGATAACAATTATGCCATTGAAGAATAAACCCTTGGTGATAACAGGAGACTTCATTATCACCAGGACTGTAACTCTATGTCTCAATTTATCATAATGTACCTCGTTCAGGTTTTTTTTGGAGCATTTGACAGGTTCCGCGAAGAGTAGCCAGGGGAAGTAACTTTGATTTACCCAAACGTTCTCCTGTCATTTAATATGATAGCGTACCTGTACTAAGATCCATTGATTCAGCAATTGAATTTTCTCGGAAATAAAAGATCATATCAAATGTTAATTGATAAGAGATATTTATCTGTTTAGTGTTAAAAATTAAAACGCGTTAATTTTATGCTGTGCAGTTTAAAAAAGGAAATGTATGAAACAAAAGAAACTCCCCCCCCAACACATCTTTTGTAGCATCATTGGCCTTTTTCATTTTATGATAGACATGTTTATTTAAACGAAAAAACACAGACAGAAAAGAAAAACTTATATTCGTCTGCTTATTCTTTGTTTATTGAACTGCTTGGTTAACAGCGCGATATCCCGTCGATAACGACAAAGATCCTCTTCTTTCTGACAGCTGGCCGCCGAACACTGGCTCTTCTTTCGACCTAACTGCAGCACTCAGCAGTACTCTGGCCTGAAACATTTCTGCACTATTTTGTTAGGTTTTAAAAAAGAACCTTCTCACTTGGTACAATAAAGAGCATTCATTTCCCTCAGATTTTCTCCACCCCTGGTTATTATTAAAAAATAATGAATGAGACACTAGATTGTTATTGAGAGTCTTAGCTCATTTTCAATCAATCTATTTCACGAGATCGTCCCGACATACTGTTGGTATAAATCGCTTTTGTTATCATCCGGGTTATTTTGTCATGAAGCCTCGTTTTGATGTACACTGCTCAAAATTCGCCATCTTGGTTGGGAATTTTGACTTGAATAATGTCCTTGGAAACGCACACCGAGGAACAAATACAGGTTGAAAGTGTTACAGGTATGGGTCAGCTGTGAAAAGAGATACTCTGACATAATATAGAAATGAAAAGAATGGATGTTGCTAAGCGAAAGTTTCTGTAGACGCTGTAGTCCCTAAGAGTAAACCTTGCGCGGGTGATGTTGATGGCGCAGGAATACGAAGGCGCAGATATACAAGAAGCTAGCGCTAGAATTTGTCCATACATTGCACTTCGTTTCGATCATGATAGTCGATCGCAGAGACTGGTTATCTATAGCAAATACATATCAACGAATGGCACGTACAAGATAAAAAAAAGAACCCAGATCACTAGTTTTACTTTTAGTGTTTACATATAGGTCCAAACCATGTAGATGTGTATTTTCTGTTCACCGTATCATTTGTCAACATGATCCATGTACGTTAGGCCTACTAACTTCAGTGATTTAATAAATCGCACACGTTTTGTTGACACAGTCCTGACATGTAGTCTGGATTAATGAGCTGCTTCATTATATACATTTTTGAAAGAATGAATAATTATTTTCCAACTTACATGTAACCTTTTGAGAATAAGTTACAAGCACTAAAGCTGGTATTTCAGAAGTTTAAATAGTTAAAATTCTTTTGAAGGCCCTTTGCGAATAAATATGTAGGCCTATGCAGTATATTCCCAGCATAATCTCGTCTTTAACAATTACATTTTGATCAGGAGGGGACAGTCAGTTTCCATATTTCATGTTTGCCTGTGACTGTTTATTTGTTGGTAATGATGCTTTCAATAAGTGAAACCCCTGTCCTTAGCATGGCATAAAACACCAATGAAGTTAACAAAACATCATCCACAGCGTAAAAAAATATATCCTGCACACGTGGGTGTCGTTTCACATATAGCGATCTTTGCTTACATAGAACGTAAATTCTATGACGACTAGTACTGAACACATTGTATTGTCATGGCAGTGATGTTTGACATTGTAAGCTAAGTTCGCTTTGTGAAATGGCCCTCAGGGTTTTGCTAAAGCAATGAGAGAAGTTGAGCGTTGCAGATCGAGCCATTTAAAGTGATAGGCTCATGAAGTCAAACGACAGTTGGATAAGAAAATAACATTTGCTTTCTAACCCACTGAACAGATATTTTCTATGATTTTTGTTCATCTTTAAATAATTTATCAAAGTTGAAGATAAATACCTCGCCCCAAGATTTTTCAGGCCGCAGACATCTTGTCGCTTTCCCTTTGAAGAAACCGCCCGAACTATTTCGAATGGGGTTTGGAGGTTTCCGTGATGACGTGAGTTGGGTCGGTAATTTGTCAATTGCACCATTTAGACTTGCAGACGTGACAGCGATCCCTACACATGACTGTTAATGAGCGTTTTTGTCTAATTTCAATTATATTTATGTGAAAATCATCCGAATCAAAATGCCTCAGCAGGCCTGCGCTGTAATCTTTTCCAGCATAATAACCTAAAAATCGGTCAGGTAACTTTGTCAGGTAACCCAACATTTGCATTTTCCCCTGGTTTGCTGATTTTTTAAATACATAAATGTGCCTTGGTGAAAA
>JAQQZZ010157587.1:0-12223 GCA_030265115.1 Mopalia vespertina | reverse complement strand
CTCGCCAATGAAAACAAGCATACATTCAGAGTTAGTTGTAAAAAGATTGTCTTCATAAGTTTTCATTGAGATAAACTTTATCAAACTTTACGTCTGAGAAGAAAGATGTATAGATTTGGTTCTAAAAACCGTTTAGATCAAATAAATAAAATGACAAATCCACCGACCCCTATAGAAAACTCAAACTCCACCACAGCTAGCCACGATTATTCACAGCGTCTGTGGTCAACAAGTTGATAGAAAAGTCGAAAGTATAAATAAACTGATCTGGTGTAAAAATCCTGTCAGATAAGCAACACCGCAACCTGCCGAGCTAAAAGATTCAATAACCAAAAAATGAGATGCAGACTGACAGCAAAAGTCACAGTTAACCATATTACACCTGTTATAAGAGACACTGTTTTTTAATATTAATTTTCGTTTTGAAGATATTAAGCAAATACTTTTTTACGGGCGGATGTTTATATTTTACATATATTTTTATCAATTGTTCAAAAATTAACTTGAATTTATAAAAACCCTAAGTAGGTTTTTTAGTTTAAATACTTGACTCCAAAGACATAGAATTTTGAAGAAAAATTCTCCACCCACCTGAGAAAAATAAGAGTTATAAACATAGGTCGATTTTTAAAAATTATTTGACGTTTTTGTTTATTTATGACATTCTATAATAAATTGAATCATAATATAACATCATATTCAGAATCTCGAAGTCCTCCTCTTTCTAAGTATATGTGTTTTTAATATAATCATCCTTTGGAAATCACCGCAAAAACGAGGAGAAGATAAGGATCGCATTTTTTACTCCTGACTAGCGTGTCCTTAAAGCTGGGGTTAGTACAGTTTCTCATTCACATGTGATATGCATACAGGAGGGACAAAAATCTGATTTGTTATTCCTTTCGTCAAATATGGGATTACAATATACAGGGATATGGAGTTCGGCATTATCCAGGCCCAATCCACATAAAATCAGGTACTCGGTATTGTTCTCATTCGTCCGTTTCCGTAAAGAGTCCGGAAAAAGGATGAGCTTGACAATTGTCAGTGCGCATGTGCATTACTATGGTGATATATGGCTCATAAGAGTCTCCCTCCTTCACAATTTTTTTGGTTGTTTTAAAGGTCCGCAAAACATATGAATATTTGATATATACGGAATGTGAATACATAAGAACGAGCATTAACTTCTCCTCTATGAGAACCAATGACTTGGTTGGTCAAAAATAAACCAAAAATTTTAAAATATATTATTTTCGCAGTTTTTGCTGTCTACAAAAATAATCGAAATATTAATTTATTAATTTTTTGAATGAAACTAGACAAGAATTAATATATCTTTGACGGATTTACATGGTTGACAAGGGGGTGAATGAAAAACTGCCTTAGCGGTTTGAGACACCAAAAGAGTCCCGATCGCCTTCTCTTCCTTCAATCGGCCGCCGTTTTTTTTATCCGCGAATACAAGGTTTTCTAGTCCACCATAAGATCGTTTTTTTTTTTTACCCAAATGCACTTTCTCCGAGTTGTAATACTTTCTGCGGAATAAAAGATAGTCGTGTATATGTACTTAAGTCTTTTTATTTCTGAAAGCAGCTGTTAAAGGGAAATATTAAAGACTGAAATCAAGTAATTTTCGTTCAACACACTATCTTCTTCGCTCGCAAACCGGTACAGCACCTCGCCAGTTCCCGCGCTCTGCGAGAGAGTTCTGTATATTGTAATCCCAGGCCAAATTGTTTTATTCTGATTGGTCGAAAACACGGTAGGTGATGTGCCATTAAAAAATACAAGACGTTGCTTGGTTTCTGCGGATGCTGTGCAATAATAGTAGCGTACGCTCGTATATAACCAGCTGTAGACTTACAGCCTTAGGCCATACGTACTGTAATCTCACCTCTGGTCGATATGGCCGCGATTATAAGGTATGGCCGCCAGAGGGCTGCCGGAGACGTTCGACAGCCAATGAAAGATAATCTTTCTACAGGCTTTCAGCTTTGATTGTTTGCTTGGTATTAGATGCGTGTTGTTGTTGCATCTGTTTTATGTGTGTCCGCTAGGTCAAATCATGACTTTATAGGCGCTTTTGCAAACATATCTAATGTATGGATTCTTTGTTGTGCTAATGTTGGAAAACATGGACCAAGCTATCTGAAAGTGAAAAAACCAAACGAAGTCCATCGCCGAGAGGAGGCCTTTAGGCCCTCTGACGTTAAGTCGATCAAACTAGAGTACCAACTACTGATTAACCTAGAACCGTACCCCAAGAAGTTTATTGAAAATACCCCAACCCAGCCAGCAATGACTCTTGGGACCCAGGTGGGCTACCATATAGTCCCTAGATGGGGTGTCCATACCCACATAAGTCTGTACAGGGGGCCCACGTGGGATTAAAGTAGGCTGCCCATGTGGGCTATATGTGGGACAATTGATTGCCACCAGCTGTCATTTGTTCACAAATTAACATGCTACCAATAACAAATGTTGGAGAACTATACAGATTATAAAAAAACTTTGGTGATTTTAATTTTTTGCATTTATTTAAGATGTACGGTTTCAGTTCACTTGTGCACAAACAAAAAAGAAACGTTAATCAGTTTAGAAGTCTTGTCATGTTAATTCTCACACATAAATTGTAGGTATATGTAGCAGCTGTATCTTTGGGGTGACTATAACCAGTGGTTTATAAGTTTATATATATGAAATTAACTTTGGATAAAAATTTGCACCGACCCAATTAAAACACATCTTATATTATTCTAAAACAACCAGAACAGATCACAAGAAAATTGTCCAGATACCAAAGTGACGAAAAACAACAAGAATAGAAATCAAAAAATATGTGAGGAAAAGCAACCAGAATAGATCACAAGAAAATGTTTCAGATATCAGTGTGATGAAAAACATTCACAACAGACAACAGAATGCTCCAGGTATGAATGTGATGAAGAACAACCAGAGGAGATAACAAAAGAATTGTGATAAACAAAACAACCAGAACAGATAACAAGAAAATGCTTCAGATATCAGTGTGATGAAAACAATCCTAAACATCACGAACAGACAACAGGTATTAGTGTGGTGAAAAACAATCAGAGCAGATAAAAAATAAACTCTTTGAAATATCAGGGTGATGAAAAACATCGGGAACAGATAACAACAAAATGCGTCAGATGTAAAGGTGACAATGGCTGTCATATTGTTGCAGTATTTCGTGGGATGCAATGTAAACTGCTGTTATAGCAAAAGGAAGCTACATATGTACACCCCAAGTTTGACCTTAAAGGGAAATACAACTGTTGTTCGATCTAAACTTATTATTTTTATTGCATATTTTCAAAAACAAACATCTGTATTGCACTTGCATTCGAGTAAGCATAGCCATTAATTAGTTAATTTAACAGTACCAGGTTGATATGTTCAAGCGGTTGTTTGTTGTTGTTTTTTTCGCTTGGGGGCGGTACCCTCACTTTCGGTTTTATATGAAAGCACCCACCAGTGAAGGCAATAGGGGACAGCCACGATTAGATAATATAACTACAGTGTTTTCGAACAATGACGTCAGTTTCGCTTTTTTTAATTAACTAATTAACGGCTATGCTAATTCGATTCCAAGTGCAATACAGATGTTTGTCTTTGAAAATATGCACTAAAAATAATAAGTGTAGGTCGAAAAACAGTTGTCTTTCCCTTTAATTTGTAAATGCATTTTCATCTTATGCGATCACAACTCATACCAGCGCACATCCAATTTACGCCATCGCAGTCATTTTGACACAATTTGAGGAAATTTTATCCTATGCCCACTTGACCTCTGCTCATGCAGTCGGTGACAATAAACATAAAACTAACTAATAATAATAGGTTGTAAAAAGTAATTACATTAAACGTGTGTAATGTGTCACCATTGATACAACTGCAATCAGATATCAAGGACAGCCTTTAACTTGAATGGAAGCGGGGCCCTTGTGAGTCCAAGAACTGGTTCTTCGGGAAGCGATGCCATTCCTTCCGGAAGTTTGAACACAAACCGCTGCAACATGGTCGTCAAGAAGAGGAACAATTCCATCTTGGCCAAACTTTCTCCAGGACAAACTCTCTTTCCTGTAAACACAATATATGATTTTATAGCATTATTTAAAACTCGCTTGCAGCTTTACTTTATGAAACAAATTACCAGGATTAATGTCCAAACTAGCTCTCCTTTCTTGTTTAATATAGTATTAGCAATGGCTGATAAGTAATTACAATGCCAAACTAGGTGTTCTTTTCATTTCACTACACACACATTAAAACATGGTATTGTCAAATTTAAGAAATTATCTAAATATAGTCTTGACGTTGATTAGCTATACTATTCTGTCAACATTATGTGTTTATGCAACGAGTTCACATACATCATTTGCTAAAACGCTTTAATAACAAATATAATACCTCCAGAAAATGGTAAGAAATGCATTTGTTTGACAACTTTCCCATCAGAATCCAAAAATCGGTCTGGGTTAAAGATCTCCGGGTCTTTCCATGCTTTTGGATCTTTGTGTATACTGGCGAGAACTAACATGATGACTGAATCTTTAGGGATAACGTATCCGTTTAATTTCGTGTCCGCCACAACTGTTCGAGGTAAATTCACAAATATAATATCAGCACATCTCTGAATTTCCATCAATGCAGCTTCAACATACGGCATGTGTTTTCTGTCAGCCATGGAAGGGAGACGACTCTTACCGACCACAGAGTGGATCTCTTCTCTCATCTTTTTCTGTATCTTAGGGTTGTTGATCATATAAAGTAATGACCACATGAGAGTTGTCGCAGTTGTTTCGGAGCCAGCAACAAACAGATCACTAACTACTCTAGACATCTGAGCGTCTGTAAAAGAAGAAATGTTTATGAATAGAGGTCATGTCGTCTGTGTCACTGACTGGAATAGTAACACATTTTAACTTGTTGCCCATCAGATGAAATTTTGAACTTGAAAAACATGATAATCCGTGAAAATATCAAGTTCAACCGACCCTTGTTGTCAACCTATTTACCATTTCCATTACCAACTCAATGCGGGGCAATTTGGCACTATTTGTAACTTTTATGGAACAGTGCTGTTAAAACATATGACCATAAACACGTACGTTTTCATAGGTCGTTTAAGTGCCAGCAAATGTCAGCCAAATCATTCTGCTGTTTTCATCCCTCGTCTGTAACGGAATATTCGTTACAGGTGACAATCAGAAACTGGGTGATAGACCCTAACCTTTGTGTGCTTTCAATTACTAAATTCAATAACATAAATCAAAAGCAAATCGATAACCAATCTTAACTGATGGTTATTCAATGGTGTGTTTGTTTGATTGGGGTTCAACGTCGTACTCAAGGGTATTTCACTTATGTGACGACAGGATTGTCCCACTTCACACTGCTTCTAAATTTCCTAATTACGCTAAAAAAAACTAGAAAGACACCTCGTAAAAACCACCCCCGCGATTGGATGTTAATTCGAAGAAATATTCAGCAAGTGACTTACCGTTGAAAGACGAATCTGTTCCAGTGTGCTGTGAGATCTCAGCAAGGTAACCATCGATAAAGTCTCTCAAATTGTTTGGATCAAACGATTGCTTGTGTTCTTCGATTTGCTTGTTTAAAAAGTTATCCACCAGAGCAAGATTCGCTAACGATCTCCAATATTTAAACAGATCTCCAGGTATATACTTCAGGAAAGGTAAAAAGGCCAAAGGACCCACACCAGCTGCAGAAACATTTTCCTTTATGCTTTCAAAAAATCTTTCAAACTCTGGATTGTCATGCTCATACCGTTTGCCGAATACTATAGAACATATCACATTAGATACAGACGTATTGATGAGAGTTCCTATAGGAAAGTCTAAACCATGAGTCTCTTCTAAGCACTTTATAAGAACTTCTACTTCTTCCAAGACTTTTCCTTCAAGACTGACTCGGCCAAAGCCAAAATCTCTCAAAGTGTGCAGAGTGAATCTTCGTTGTTCTTTCCAGACTAAGCCATTCGTGCTTATAATGCCTAAAACGAAAAGAAAGAAACCGTATCAAGAAGTGGGTACCAAGTGAATACCCCCAAAACGCTCTCCGTGTTTTATTTGTCGCTATATTAAGATCTAACGCAATCACCCCAACTACCGTGTTGATTGGTTTCTTCAATTGACCACTCACAGAGCTGCTTCTCAATTGTGGTTTGTAAAAGCCGAAGATTTCCACCGACAAACCGAAGTTTCCCGACTGTGTATTTTTACATGACCAACGGATACATGCACGCACAATCAACAAACACCTTTCAAATAATAAACTTTTTGGAATTGCATTTTCCCTGTTTTTGGTTGAATTTGGTGTTGACCATGGCCCCGTGTTATCTATGTTTTTATTGGACGACTGTGACCTTTCGTGAACCCCAGTAAGATTGACCCAAGGGAACAGTTTAAGTAGAGTGATTGCGTTAGATATCAATATAGCGACAAACAAAACAAGGGGAGGGTTTTTGAGATCTGATTTTGATTAGATTGTATCAGTCATATAACCGAAATTGCCACTTATGTCATTGACAACTAACAATATTATTTAATGGGGTAGATAAATATGTTCTTATGTAACTGAAATTGTCACCTATACTATTGACTAACAATAGAATGGTATGAATAAATATGCAATTAAAGTAGATGGTTAGTAAATGACATAGGTGGCACGGCCAGATATATGAGTGACAGATTTATCTTCCTTGTTAGCTACTGGCCAACCGCATTGGATAAAACCGATGGAGATTTTGAGAATGCTCTCTGTTCCCAGCTCAGTTCGAATCGATTTCGATTTTGAAAATTATACATTGATAATGGTTGAAACAACAGTGATAAACAAAATAACCTGGAAGCAGCCGAGCAATACATCATAATCCTTATCGCCAATAGCTTAAAAACACCGTGCAAGAGGTTAGAATGTGTCATGATTTTGTACTCGGCTGAGTAAATGCTCAAAACATTTGTTGACGACAGATAGGCTTAGATTTGGGGACAGATTTAAATAAAACGTAAATCCATCATCATCTTAGCAGAAAGACAATTCATTAGAAATTTTATCTTTTCTATCAAGTGGAGCGTACCGGTACCAAACTTGTTTACACCATATGTAAGAATACTGCTAAACTGGTTTAAAAAATAACAGGATTTAAAAGCGATCAATGACACAAGTTTGAACTACAGAAAAAGATCCAAGTATTATATTAAAATATACCTCGTCCTTTGGCTAATTCCTCTGTGAGAAACATTTTGGGTCGGTCAATAAACTCGTCTCCACGTGTAACCAAGATTTCCTTAATAGTATCGAGTCCATGTACAAACACTGTGAATTTGTTACCCATGTAAAGACTATAAACGTCGCCGTATTTCTTTCGCAGGGCTTCCAAAAGGTCAATCATGTTTCCGCGTAACTGTGGAAGATTTCCCAGCACCGGCCAGGCCATGGGTCCTGGTGGGTAATTCCTACCTCTTCTCTTTTGGGTAACAAACAACAGAAATATGACACAACCTATTAGCACAGCAGTAACGTTGGTATATATGGTGTCCGTCCACATCGTTGTTTCGGTTGGATATAATCAAGGGGAAGAGCTTACATATATTGAAGCGTTTCCTGGTCTGCCAACAATACAAGAATATATATGTCTATAGAGAATTCGTTACTAGTTCAATTTAAGCTGTTTTAACCACCCGATCAGTGCAAAGAAAAAATTCTTATAACGTACGCAGACAGCAGAGCAGAAAGCCGACGATGTCGTACAACTAGGTCTTCCAAGTCGAAGTGATTACTAAGCTAGTCGTTGTTGCTTTATCGGCAGCTTTTCATGTCCTACATTTTGACCTCTGTGTATATGTTCCCTTCAGTAAGGCGTGTCCCACTTCCCATAATAACCCCGATGACCTATAAACGCATGGTGAAATGTTAACCGGTGCATAGTTCATGCGTTTTAATACAGCTAAGAGAATTGCCTACGCAGTTTAAGGTCGTTGTTTTTTAACGAAGGAGTAAACAGCGCTATATGGCAATGTCATATTATGTTGCTGTTTACAAACCACACGTAATTAAACCGCCGAAACAAAGCGCCTTTTAAGTCATTCCGAAAAGATTAAAACATTTGAATCAAGCAAGATTTATTGATTGGCGTTTAAAGCCAGGCTAAGTGATATTTCACTTACTTGACGGTGTAGTTCTGCAACAGTAATGGACACAAGCGCAACCATAAAATGCGAAGTGTAAGGATGAAGTTGGAAAGTTAATTTTACTCAAGTGCTAATTTTAACTGTATTGCTACACTCAAAACAAACTGTCCTTACCCAGAGTGCGTGTCACGCAACAAGAACATAACCAGTATTCAGTTTGAAAGACTAAATGTATGGAAGGCCAAATGAACAAAATCAATTATGTACTGTGTTGCTGTTTAGAGACATGAAAGTCAACCAATTAAAACGCTTCATTTCAAAATCAAATCAAATCTTTATTAAAAGACAAAAGTACAACATTAGCCATGGTCTACTTATACCGACTACAACAGGGATAAACATTCGATAAACAAGGATATACATTGAACAATAAATAAATATATATATATATGTTGTTTTTGTTTTTTTACGTAATTTGTTATGAATTTTTATGTGTTTTATAATTTGTTCATGTATGCAAATTATTAATCTATCATTAAAACAAAATGGTTAATTAGACATTATATGCATATAAAAATATAAATGATGTGTATGTGTTGTATAATTTGTTTATATATGAAAATTATTAATTTATATATTAAAACAAAATGGTTAATAAGACATTATATGAATATAAAAATATAAAGAATTTGTATGTATTGAATAATTTGTTTATATATGAATATTATTAATTTATATATGAAAACAAAATAGTTAATAAGACATTATATGAATATAAAACACGATTTGGTGATTAGAGTAAATCTTCACACAACGAACATGTACATCTATACCGGTCAATTAGGTTATTCTTGAACTCAGAGACAGTCTGATATTGTCTTTATTGCGTTGGGCAGATGGTTCCACAATTTGGCTCCCTGATAACTCAGGGATTGATAGCCAAAAGATTTGGTTTTGAACCGGGGGATGTGCACCAATTTGTTGTCGAGTAGATTGTATGCATTGTCTTTTTCATTCAAGATATATATCGTGTAAATAGGTAGGATGTATCTTATTAAGAATTTTAAAAACTTCTAAAGCATTGCACCTCGCTCTGTAGAGTTTCAAAGGAATAACATTAGCTTTATAGAGAAGTTTACTGTACCAGGAAGAGAAGTCGGAATAAACAAACCAGAAACAAACATTTTCCATATGGCTCAAAGTTTCTAAATTAAAAAAATCGAAAGACAAAAATCTATCGAGTCAATCTATTCACACCTAAGTAACCTTTAATAATAAACCAGCTATGGAACAAAAGTTGACGCTCCGTCATATGAGTAAAATAACTTTAAGTGCGGCGTTAAACCCAAATCAAACAAAGCATTTTGGTCAGCGGTTCATTTGTGTTGTTAGAAATCATTTTGTAATTTGATCAAATTGAATGACTCGGCGAACCTTTTTTCTCCAAATTAGCTAGCAATGAGGTCGATGTATCAAGTATACCACTCAAACGGCTTAACTCCGGACACCTTAACACTGTTGAGAGGGATGATTTTAAAATGTATTTTTGTAATATTCTGTATTTGTAAGATAGATAGCAGCTATTTGGTTGTGTTATGTTATTTACAGCCTGATTATGTGCCTACACTTATGTTGTAACCTGTGATGTAACCTTTGATGTTTTAACCTTTGATGTATAAAGTCACTGATGTTGAAAGTCCTATTGAAAATTGCTGTGATGACATGGTATATCCGGTGCCATTCTGGTCAGTATGTTATTATAATCATTCAGAATAATGAATAGATGCACACTGTAAAGTATTATTATATCCCTTGATACACATGTCAGGCGCTCACAATGTTACAAAACAAGTCGTCGAGTCTACACCTACTATGCATAGGCCAGTTATGTCATCTTACTATTATTTAGATGTTGAGCTATGTTGTATTTCTAACATAAGGCATCATAAGACACAAATATATTTTGGTATACAGCTTTGAGTAGTATATCATTGTACCACACTTCACATCTTGGTTGTTCTAGTGTTAACTTGTTGTGAATACACCGCCTTCTTATAAGTGAAATGCCTTTGAGCACCGCGTAAAACACAAATCAATCAATCATTGTACAATCATTGTACCAGTTTTAATGCTCAAATGAATTGACACCAGAAACACTTCTTTGTTGTCAGCTAGTGTCAAGTAGTTGCCACAGTGCATGTTTTGCATTAATTCCACTGGATTCTTATGCTGACCATATATAATTGCAACAGAATAAATCTGTTAGTTATTCATTAATCAATGTAGATGGTATATTTTTAATTGTATTTTTCATTTTGTAATTAGTTTGTTACATTAGTAGGTTCATTATGTTGTTCATTATTATTCAATTTAGCAACCCAAGTGGTATGTGAGTGTAATTCCATTCTGATGACTAGTTGATAGTACATATCACAAATGCACCACTGTAATGTCTAATGGTCCTATGGAAAGCTATACACCTATTTAGCTTCTGTTGGTAAAAGCCGGGTACATATTTTAAATTATGAACTACATCACACATTGAAGTTAAAAGGACTTATATATGGTTGTAGTTTCAGTACTGGTATCTGTGTAAAGTAGCCATCTACATGTTAGTATTAGTTATTCTGTATACTATCATTAAGTATGTCAAATGTATACCAGTTAAATGCTTTCATACTTTTTGTAATGACAACAGAATTGCTATAAGTGAAATGATTTGGAGTATGCTGTCAAACGGTACTAAGCGTACAAATCTAATAACGGTATTAATGTATTTGTATTTTCTCGATATTCAGGTATCAGATAAGTGTGTACTAGTCATACCTCTGGCTAACCACCATTTACAGTATACGGTAGCATAGTAACAGTAACCGGTCTTCGGTTAACATTATTGCAATGTGTATTGTTTGTTTGTATCAGCCTCTTTCTTACAACAGCACCAACAATAACATGGCTTGCTATTACATTAAAAACATTGTAATATTAAGGGGGTATTATTTAATATAATTTTGTGTCTATACTGGTCGTTGTGTTTCAGTTATTTTAGTTAGTTACCTTACAATATTAAACATGTGTTTATATTTGTATATGCATATGCATATTCGAAGAAAGGCCCAAAGTGTACATAAATTGTTTGCATGCATGTGTACTTATATTAATTTTATCCTTACTCATTCATAATCCAACGCCACTTAACTTCTATTACAGAATAGAACAAGCCTTTACCGGCTTTACTCCATCCATTTCAATTTTGCTACAAAACTGTTAATAAAATTATATTATCTATGGTGAATAAATCACATCATGGTATAGATGTTTATTTAAAAATTATAAATCAAATAAACAAAACCTACGTGTTAGCTGCTTTAAGATCTTTTCTAATTTTAGTATGGTAAACACATTTAGAAATTTCGAATTATCAACATGCCCTATATGTTTTGTAATAATATATAGTTCAAACATATAGACCCGAAAGGCTATAGTTAAAGGAGAAGGCACCCGGTTTTACAGTGGGTTTTAGTTGTTCTTAAATACCATTTTAGTATCATAATAGCCCTCGGATCAAGGAACTAATTTAAACTAAGTCATTGCAAATAGGAAGTAACGTACGTAGTGCAAGTGACCCACAGCATAAACGTATGAATATCTTATTTCTGACAGGAATTATGCCTGCCTGCGTAGCATCTGGGCGTGACAATTATGAATTGTTTATTGCAAACGGAATTCCGTTTCACGTTTTCCTGAGAGATTCTGTTTTTTAAGGCAGTGGCTGGTAAAAATCAGAAACAAAGATTTGCCAGTAAACGCATCATATGACAAGTTAAAAAACTTGAGAGTGTGCCGAAAACATTTTGTGCCATCCGATTATGAAAGGGACCTTCAGCACGAATAGACCGATTTAAAGCTAAGAAAAATAAGTTAAAAATGAATACCGTATAACATCGTTTTATTCTCTCAAAAAGCCACCAGGTGGCACCAGAGGTAACATACAATATAGTTCAAATACATGACGGAATGTATGTGATGAAACATGCATCTGT
>JAQQZZ010157576.1:0-12224 GCA_030265115.1 Mopalia vespertina | reverse complement strand
AGGGACCTGTTAGTTCCCACAGGGGGACGGACCTGTGAGTTCCCACAGGGGGATGGACCTGTGAGTTCCCACAGGGGTATGGAGCTGTAAGTTCCCACAGGGGGATGGACCTGTGAGTTCCCACAGGGGGATGGACCTGTGAGTTCCCACAGGGGGAGGGACCTGTTAGTTCCCACAGGGGGACGGACCTGTGAGTTCCCACAGGGGGATGGACCTGTGAGTTCCCACAGGGGGACGGACCTGTGAAATCCCACAGGGGGACGAACCTGTGAGTTCCCACAGGGGGAGGGACCTGTGAATTCCCACAGGGGGACGGACCTGTGAGTTTCCACAGGAGGATGGACCTGTGAGTTCCCACAGGGGACTGAACCTGTGAGTTCCCACAGAGGGACGGACCTGTGAGTTCCCAAAGGGGGACGGATGTGAGTTCCCACAGGGGGACGGACCTGTGAGTTCCCACAGTGGGACGGACCTGTGAGTTTCCACAGGGGGACGGACCTGTGAGTTCCCACAGGGGGACGGACTTGTGAGTTCCCACAGGGGGACGGACCTGTGAGCATGTAGGATAAAGGTTAATCAGAAGTTTGACTGACCAAAGTGAAGATATGTAGCGGATACAGTCTAGTACATATATAGTATAGTGTATATAGGTATCCATTAAAATGATGATTAGGGAATATATATTAACCCAGGAGTATATCAACTGAAGATAAAGACAATTGTGAACTATCAGATACAGATGGAAGGTTGATTAAGAATTTGGCTGACTGACAAAATATCCTCATTTTCTTGTCTGCTGAACTGTAAACCTGCACTGTGGTTGCCTTCTAGTCTTTCTGGGGCTCGAAATATGATTGGTTGCTAACACAAAATTAAAGAAGTTATGGTGTCATGTGATCTATTAGCGGTTCATTTTAATAGCACTGAAAGTACCCAACCCCAGTCTATATTGTTTACTACACTTGCCTTATAACATGAAGTATGAGATCAATCAATCTAGATTATAATATCTGTGTTTGAAATGTTAAAAAAGCAAGAGATTGTTTTGTTATTTTGGGGTAATCTGAGTTTTTAGCCATATTTTTCTCTTGTCCAGGCTGGAGGTCAGGAGGTCAGCCTGCCTTACTTCCAGAAGCCTTATTTCTATGTGGAGAGGAGTGAGAATACGATTCTGCTTAATACTAACATTGGGGTCAAGGTAAGGACCAGCTATAAACATCTCAAGGAAATAATTCCTAGCAAATAAATACCAGTCCGTACTTTACCCAAATACTAAATGTCAGAAAATCTGTTTCATAAAAGACCAAAGTCATGTACAACTCTGTTCTGTTTGTTTGTTTGATTGGGGTTTTACGCCATACTTAGCTCTGAATGCAACAGGAAGCTACCTAATGGTACCAACTGTCCGCCACAACTCTGAAGAATGACAAATGAAACATTTTATGATTCTAAATATTTTTGTTTTGGAACAAGGAACAGTGAATAAATAAAATTACAATGACCACAGCACAGCATAATTAGACAATCTGCATCATTCAATGGTCTTACAGTTTCCAAAAACTATAACTGATTTTTTTTGTTTTATTTGGCAGTTGTCATGGGATGGCGAGAGCATGGGTGAACTGAGTGTGCCAGGGACATATAAGCGACGCCTGTGTGGTCTCTGTGGCAATTTTAATGGTTTCCCTCAAGATGATATGAAGACAAGACGGGGGAAAATCACCAGCTCACCTGCAGTGTTTGGAAATAGCTGGAAGGTAACTGAGAATTCATGACAATAGCTGGAAGGTAACTGAGAATTCATGACAATAGCTGGAAGGTAACTGAGAATTCATGACAGTAGGGCTAGGTAACTGAGAATTTATGGCAGTAGCTTGAAAGTTACTGAGACTTCCCGGCAATAGCTGGTAGGTAACTGAGAAATGGCAATAGCTGGAAGGTGATTGAGAATTCATGGCAATAGCTGGAAGGTGATTGAGAATTCATGGCAATAGCTGGAAGGAACTGAGAATTCATGGCAATAGCTGGAAGGTGACTGAGAATTCATGACAATAGCTGGGAGGAAACTGAGAATTCAAGGCAATAGCTGGTAGGTAACTGAGAATTCATGGCAATAGCTGGAAGGTAACTGAGAATTCTTGGCAATAGCTGCTAGGTAACTGAGAATTCATGGCAATAGCTGGTAGGTAACTGAGAATTCATGGCAATAGCTGGAAGGAAAAAGAATTCATGGCAATAGCTGGACGATAACTGATAATTCATGGCAATAGCTGGAAGGTAACTGAGAATTCCTGGCAATAGCTGGTAGGTAACTGAGAATTCATGGCAATAGCTGGTAGGTAACTTAGAATTCATGGCAATAGCTGGAAGGTAACTGAGAATTCATGGTAATAGCTGGAAGGTTACTGAGAAATAATGGCAATAGCTGGAAGGTAACTGAGAATTCATGGCAATGGCTGGAAGGTAACTGAGAATTCATGGCAATAGCTGGAAGGTAACTGAGAATTCATGGCAATAGCTGGAAGGTAACTGAGAATTCATGGCAATAGCAGGAAAGTAACTGAGAATTCATGGCAATAGCTGGAAGGTAACTGAGAATTCATGATAATAACAGGAAGGTAACTAAGAATTCATGGCAATAGCAGGAAGGTAACTGAGAATTCATGGCTATAGCTGGAAGGTAACTGAGAATTCATGACAATAGCAGGAAAGTAACTGAGAATTCATGGCAATATCTGGAAGGTACCGGAGAATTAATAGCAATAGCCGGAAGGTAACTGAGAATTCCTGGCAATAGCAGGAAGGTAACTGAGAATTTATGGCAATAGCTGGAAGGTTACTAGAATTCATGGCAATAGCTGGAAGGTTACTAAAAATTTGTGGCAATAGCTGGTAGGGAACTGAAAACTCACTTAAAGGAGATAGCATATAACGGAGAAACTTTGAAAATTTGCCCATCCTATAAATTGAAAAATAGAAGTGTCTATAATTGTAGGTAAATTCAGACTGTCTGGATGCCCAGGACATTGACCCATGTGCTGATGCTGGATACAGAGCCAAGAAAATTGCTAATGTCAAGTGTTCAATCATCAAGGTCAGTCTCCAAAATAGATTGACTTCCACAATTAAAGTATATCAGATTTTGAGCACAATCTCAGTGGTTTAAATCCGTTTTGAAAAACTCTGATCAAGTAAACAGCCACAAAGAGTTAACTTGTAACATTTGCAACAGTTTTATTTCTCCGGTTATTATGGACATATCAGTGTTAAATACATGTGTACTTCACTTCGAATCGACTTACACAGGTTTCCTTCATGCTGGTTTTTAATACCAATACCATACACAAATGTTGATATTTTAAAAAAATCAAATGAATCTGGTGTTTCAGAGTGCCTTGTTTGCTCGGTGTCACAGAGTCATCTCCCCTGAGCCTTTCTTCTCTTCCTGTGTGTTTGATATGTGTGTGTGTTCAGATGAGGCGGACTGTCTCTGTAAGATACTGGCCTCCTATGCCCATGAATGTGCCAAGGCCCAGGTCAAGCTTCAGTGGAGATCTGCATCACTCTGTGGTTAGTTCTTATCTTATCTGAGAAGGTGGTGTTATGATTTAATGTTTGATTTTATAGTACAGTTAAACCTGAAGCAACAATATTTTTCACTATAGGACTATTATAGGGAACGATTTAGACGTTTAAATGCAGCATACACTTCATTATTTTCAATGGAGTTCTTCTTTCATACGTTTAGTCTTTATACAAAATACAGGACAGCTGACCATTATCTGTGTTCCTCTTTTTCAGCAACCAGTTGTCCTGAAGGGTTTATATTTGATGAGTGTGGTCCACCGTGCCCACGGACTTGTGACAATAAAGACACTCCTTTGGGTAATATTGAGGCTTACTGTTTCAAGCCGTGTATTCCGGGATGCCAGTGTGTGGCTGGAAGAGTGGTGCATGATGGGAAGTGTATAGACCCACAACAGTGTCCTAGATAATATGGAATGGTATTAAACTAGACAGGGTGAGGATTCTCTGCTCAAGTTTCCTCATTCAGGATGTTTTATGGACCAAAGGAATTTGGCTGTTACTTGTGGGATGTGTGCACACTTCCATTGTTATTCTTCGCAAACAGTGGATATTCAAGAGATGGAATTACCGCATACTTTCAGCTCCAAACATCACTGTTCTGTTTTATGTGAGATTCAGTTCTGAACAATTCCCATTATGTTGAGGACGAAAGCTAGTGCATTCTCTTCAATATCATGCAGTCATGGTTTTATAGTCTACTGATTCTGTTCTGCAATAATATATATATATTTCAAACTCCAGTTTTTGTTGCCTTAAACCAGGTAACAGGTGTTAATTTATTGCTTCTTTCAAACATTTCCTGACCCAGGTTAAGGTCCTGATCATTTTATAACATAGCTATCAAAAACCTCTTGCATAAATTCAAAACAATAACTTTGTATATTGCTCTCTGAAGTGTGCTCAATAAAAACACAAACAACAAAACCCTAAATTTGACATTTTATTTGTGAAACTGTCCAGAGTTTATTCATTGCTAAAATTTTGGAAGAAATAGTATTAATATAAGCATTACATGAGGTACATGATGAAGAGCCTTGAGATGTTGGATTCAGCGGGCTGGTTCACCAAGTTATCTTAGCTTACGTTGAACTCAACTGCGATGGCAATGCTATGTCTTCAGTACTGGTGTTCACATTTAACGTAAGGTAAGATCACTGTTAAAACTGGCCCCCCAAAAAAGCCATGTTCGAGTGCATTGCACTTATATGACAGCACTGAGCCGACACACATCAATATAACCATAAAATCACAAAAAGTGTTGGCCAATTAATGTTCCATCAGTGTTTAGTAATGACAACTCTGACAACAAAACTCTCGTGAACCAATCAACGCTGGAAAATGTCTCTTAGTATCTCCACAGATATCATTGCACTACATGAATTCAACTCCACGAAAGTATAGTAACAATTCCGAAAAAACAACTCTCGAGTCAAAATGAAATCATTATCGTTCTTGGGAGTTGTTATTATGTTCCTCAGTGGACAGGGCAGTCATACCTAAATCTGTTTCCTTGGAATTTTAAATAAAAACATGACTACACTTTCAACTTTCTGTTACAAAACTAATAGCTTGCTATGATCAGGTGACATTATCAAACATTGGTTTCCAAATCTACTCTCATTACAAATGGGTTTTGAATACATTTCACACTGCCTAACCATTGCAATGGTTATTCCTTGAAGCAACATATCTGTCATATTTGTTTGTTTTCAGCAGCTGACCAGTTCTTCTTTATTCCTCGTTAGGATTTGCTGGTTGGACTCTGGTCTTGACTTTTCCCAAATGGATTTAACTTTGTCAACCAGCCACTGAAACACAATTGTAATAATGTTCATTATTTTTTGTAAGCAGTTTTTCTTTGAAATACATTGTTTAGGAAGAGATTTTAAACATTGTATCTATTTGAACAGATAAGCTCTCTTTATCTTTTAGATGAAGTTAAATTTATAGCTGCTTGGTAACTGGCTATAATAAAATATGTACATGGCCAGCTTGACCCAGGATTCATTCGCGGCCGAAGGGCTTAAAAAACGCCTAAATATGCTCTGCTCAAAGCATTGAGACAAGGACACGCAATGGCCAAATTTTGCTTGACATGTCTCTCCATTCTAGTGTTAGTTATGGAGAGAGACTAGAGCTTTTTGCTTGACATGTCTCTCCATTCTAGTATTAGTTATGGAGAGAGACTAGAGCTGAAGTGAGCTTTGCTTACAAATAATCCTATAATGTCCCATCCGACTATGCTAGCCCTATAATACTACTTGAAATTTAATCATTTATCCTAACATGTTCCAAAAACTAAAGTATGACCTTTAAGATGACCAAATGCAGATTACACATGTTGTGAGATAAAGAAACAAACAAGTGCAAGGCAATGGTCGTCAAGATAAGCTTAGGGAAAAAAATTATTATACATATTAACCTTTGACCTAATAAACTGCAATATGCAAATTAGTTGTGCACTGTAGAATCTAAAAAATCTCAAAATGAACTATTTCTTCATTGAATTTGACATAAAGTTTGGTTTAAAAACAGTTTGCAAAGTATTGTATACCTTAACCTTGGTCCTAGAAAATTACAATATGCAAATAAGTTATGCCCTGTATAGATTGTAAAAATAGCAAATGGCACCCCTTCAGTACTTGATTGTACAGGATTCATGCACATAAACACAGATTGAAAGCCATGACCATTAAATGAAAAATTCATTGACTTTTCCTTTATTCAGCGATTGTTTGGGTTTTACGCAGTGCTTAGAGTTTTTCCTTCGCATATGATAGAAAGCATATCAGCCCAATGGACGTACCAAGGTATGGGTGAAGGAAACCACTCAAATCCACTGGCAACACACAATTACAAGATACAAGACAATCAAAGGACATCATGATGATCAACAGTATGTAACAAATTGAAAACAGCTTCATGTTGCTCCTAAAGTCTGAGAGTTCTTATAAAAATACTAACCTATTGTCTTCTTTCTCCACTTCAATACCAGCTACAACAAAATACACACAAAAAGTAAATGTTTGCAGTCAAATACTAAACCAAATTGATGGACTTCATTTTGCTGTTTGTCATGGTACAATGACACCAAGATCAACTAGTTAGAGGACTCAGGTATCAATCCTGTCACAGTACAATGACACCAAGATCAACCAGTTAGAGGACTCCGGTATCAATCCTGTCACAGTACAATGACACCAAGATCAACCAGTTAGAGGACTCCGGTCTCAATCCTGTCACAGTACAATGACACCACAACCAACCAGTTAGAGGACTCCGGTCTCAATCCTGTCACAGAAATGACAACAAGACCAACCAGTTAGAGGACTCAGGTCTCAATCCAGTCACAGTACAATGACACCAAGATCAACCAGTTAGAGGACTTGGGTCTCAATCCAGTCACAGTACAATGACACCAAGATCAACCAGTCAGATGACTCAGACCCAGTCACAGTACAAGGACACCACAACCAACCAGTTAGAGGACTCAGGTCTCAATCCAGTCACAGTACAAGGACACCAAGACCAACCAGTTAGAGGACTCAGGTCTCAATCCAGTCACAGTACAAGGACACCAAGACCAACCAGTTAGAGGACTCGGGTCTCAATCCAGTCACAGTATAATGACATCAAGACCAACCAGTTAGAGGACTTGGGTCTCAATCCAGTCACAGTACAATGACACCAAGGCCAACCAGTTAGAGGACTCGGGTCTCAAGACCACAGGGTTAGTGTTATAAAATAATGCACAGTGAGAAAATAAATATCACCTGTTTTGGTTTTTTTTTTTACCAGAAAAGTGACAGGACAAGTTTCAGGATTCATAAGTTGAATCAGTTGGCATTTGATGTCATTTTTCAGAAGTGTTTTATCCAACATAAAGTTCAAGAAAAAAAGTTTATCAATTAAGAAATTGGTCTTGAATGTAACAATTAAAGAAGGTAATATTAAAATAACAGTAAAGCGTTTTACGTTTTTTTTAACATAATCCAACCACATGACAGCAAGTGTCAAGACTGGATTAAATTAGAAGCAGTATTTAATTACAGAGGACCACCCTCAGCTGATCTATTAAACTGATCTATGGAATGGGTAGACTTCACTAACCTATTGCTTTGTCCAGGGCAACACAAAGGGATTAACCTGACACATTATTGTACAATTGTCAGTAATTCACCTGTGGAGGGGACTAATAAAGGGGTCAGGTGACAATTAAATCCTGGTAAATAGTGTCATTAATACAGAACACAGCCAGCCAGGCACATTACCTACTGAAAATTGAAATCATACGCAACAGACTAATCAATACTGATTTCAGGGGGACTGTCTCTTGCACAGACTAATTAATACTGATTTCAGGGGGACTGTCTCTTGCACAGACTAATCAATACTGATTTCAGGGGGACTGTCTCTTGCACACTTAAATGACTGACAACTTTCATCTTATACCCCGAGTTGGCCGGTGAGTTGGCCGGTGCTTTGCCTCTGAGGTCAGTTACCATAATGGTCTCCCTGTATTCATCATACCCCAGTATTTACAGTAGATTCTATTTGACCATATGGTTGAGGAACCTGTGGAGGTGGACAGCTGGGGAGCTCTATCTGACAGCTTATCAATGAGATTCTCCTACTGCTTACGTAATACAATGGTCAAGAAGGGAAGAAGTGTGTCTAAGGGGGCTGTCAGTTTATGTCTGAATGCCCCTCAGTCCACTGCATTGTTACACTACTGTAGACACCCTAAAAGGTCCCATTGAAATTAATTCTCAAGAAAACATCCAAAACTCTGAAGAGTACAGTGTACATATAAAATAAGGAGCAACGTAGGATATAAAGTTAACTGTTACAATTTGATAATTAATCTTGGGTAGTCTTTTGCAAAAACCTTTAAAACATAACAATAGGAGATAATTATGTTGTTTACTCTCCCCCATTATCTGTAGGACTCCACCAGGCCAATCACCTACACACTGCTACAACCATTACAGGACACATTCATGGCATAAATCCACAAATTACTATCCCATAAAAAACACCTAACACACAATACACAGGAGACATGGCAGCAACTATTATCTCAGCTGTAGGGCACAGAATTCCGACAAATAAAGGCTTTACAATAACTAAGAACCCACTGTCCTCCCATTGTCATACAGTAAGTGAGAGGATAGTGAAGTGATACTAGGACAAGTCCTACCAAGTGGACAAGAACAAAGCACATCCCATGTTACCGGAGCGGTCTGATTATATATTTTGAATAAATGAAGAGAGAAAAATCTGCTTGCCTCCACCGGGATTCGAACCTGATTATATAAATATGCTTGAAAGTCTACTACTGCAGCACCACTTCAGTTCACATCCGAATTTAACCAGAGAGCGTTACAGTGCACTACTGGCTTTATTATCATTTATTCTAGGTAAAACATCACGTGATGTTAAAGATAACACGTTGGCTGACTGCCTGTACATGACAAGTAACGCGAGAAAGTATGAGAAAAGCCAATTGTGCACCTAACTCCCAGAGAGATACAAATCACCTGGTGGGCTTTGGGGAGAGGTTTTTATTAACAAGAGGAGTGATTTACTTTCAGCATAATGTCAAATTGAACAATCTGCAAAAGTTGAAAACACTGTTCCTCAAACTTGAGTAGTTGTGAACCAATCACATAGCTTCTGCCCAACCTTTGGTCATGATTACCAGGGAATTCCCCTTAACCTACGTACTCTGGTGGTAATATCTTAGGAAACTACTTTTGTTCCGCGCAGCCCCATGTTATCAGGCTTTTCATTGGACAATGGAGATGTTGAGTGTTAATGAATGAAACTTGATGTCACTGAACGTATGACTACGAGTTACTCAGATCTACTTGAACAGTAACAATAGTAGAAAGCTAATTAACACCTGACACTGATGTTATCTTTGTGTTCACTTTTATCAACCTAATGAGCATGAGGCGGTGCTTACCATACAAATCTCATCCAATGATCCACAAATCTTTGTCACTGTTATTAAATGAATCAGACTACGATTATCAAGAGATTAGAATGGGACGATATATGCAATTCATAGTCAAACTCCGATATTTCCTTGTCAATCAGAGAAGTTTACAGCACATTTTTGTCTGGATAAGCAGGGAGGCCAGAGGAAATTAAACATTGGAGAAGTTTAAACATGACCTAAATGGATCCTGTATTAATTGTAATTTATATTCAATAGTCTGTTGTCAGCATTACCTAGTGTGATAGGGAACCAAAGTGTGACAAACACTGTAAATTAGAGCAATGACAGTGTGTGAGATGGTCGGTGTGAGCCAGTCAGAGACTGTCACAGGACAATTACAACACCCACTAAAGATCTCTATCAAGTCACTGTATTTCACACCTTTATTGTAGTCCTGAGGGTGAATCACATCTGCATTCTCTCCAACATGAGCACTCTCCCTTAGATCTACATAATAAAACTCATGCCCTAACATTTATTTCAAGTTTATCTTTTATTATTATAAACTTCCAAAGGGCTTTGCAACTAAAGACATACATCCATATTGGTTTGTGTAGTGATTTAGTGGAAAAACACACAAGTGAGAATATTGTCAAATACTCCGAATGGCAGCCATATTGGTTTGCTAATTTGATGGATCCTGACCGTAGCTGAATGAAGCACCCACCTGTTAAATCATCCACAAAACTCCTAGCAAAGACTTCCTTCAACGGTCTGACTTGATTCTGAGCTGTTTGTATTTCCCTAGCTTTAGATGCAGCCTCCCTTGTAGACAATCCTAGCCATTCGGCTTCTTCAACCTGATCAAATACAAAGCAATTCAGAAAATAAATGATAACTGAAATCCAGCAAACATGTGCCTAAAGTTTGAACAAAATGTATAAATTGTATTTTTTCTAACTTCAAAATATTTTTTAAGAAATAAAGGACTGATTTCAAAATCAGAATGTACACTAGAAACATATGCATACAGGTATTTCATGGTCAAGATGTTCTTTAAAGGAAGAAGTTTTCAACTGGAATTGTCATCCACAGGCTAACTGCTACCCTCTACCCCACCCCCTTCCTATTCTGCATATACTTAAATAGGACAATAGAAATACAAAGGTTACAGGTAAGCAATTGTTAAGTTATTGCCCCCAAAACAACTTTAGACTGCGCCAGAAATTAATGGCCTGAAAACCACTTTAAACTGCAATAGAAGTTAATGGCCTAAACCCAACTTTAGACTGCACCAGAAGTTAATGACCTGAAAACCACTTTAAACTGCACCAGAAGTTAATGGCCTGAAAACCACTTTAAACTGCAATAGAAGTTAATGGCCTAAACCCAACTTTAAACTGCACCAGAAGTTAATGACCTGAAAACCACTTTAGATGCACCACATGCCTGCAGATATTTAGTTTTAATGTAGAGAAGGAGTATATTAACCTAGTCCTACATGCAATGTCAATACCAAGTTTGATTATAATCCAATCAAGGGATTTCAAATTGGTTTTGAAATTCCTGGAAATAAATTGACAAATTAAGACTTGACCACCTGGTAGCAACACATACAGGTGACAATCTCAAGCTATATGTTCAAGTTGACATATTGAACATAACTAGTGTACCAAGTTTGAGTTTGATCTAATCAAAGGTAAAGCACAAAAATCAAATTACGACTTGGCCACCAGGTGGAGATGAACATATAGGAAACTTAATCTCAAGGGATACTTGTACATGTACCTTGCCACATGGAACAAAATGTATAGTCATCAAGGGGTGTCATATAGACCCTTAATATACATGGTAACCAGGATAACCACAGACATGACAAACTATAGTATGCAACAGGTCATCTAAAGAAGTTTGCAAAAACAAGAAATGGTTAGTCCATGATAGCAAAAAGCACATGCTTGATGGTAAATGTGTCTACCAAGTTTCAGAAAGATAGGCCTTCAAGTTTTATAGCTCTGCTCCAAAAATGAAATTTGCTTCTTTGTATAACTAAGTCCAACTTTATATTGATGGAAATAAAAAAAAATAAAAAATTGGTTATTCCATAATAGCAAAAGGCACAAATACAGTTGATGATAAAAGTGTCTGCCAAGTTTCATAAAGATAAGCCTTATTGTTTTATACATGTAGCTTGGCACTGGAACAGAAAATCAATTCTATGTGCGACTAAGTTTAACTTTGTGTGAATGGTGAATCTGTAATAGGAAAAGGCACCACAACTGATTGTGAGTGGATCTACCAAGTTTCATCAAGATATAGGCCTAACATTTTTAAAGTTCTGCACCAGAAACAGATTAGGGTCATGCGGATGTTTGGATGGATGCTGGCCATACCATGATACGACCGATTTTCATGGGGTGTATAAACATACCCAGTTAGACTATAACTTGATCAACTGTTTTTAAGTTACGGCCTGGAAACAAATCTTGTATATATACACCAAGACAAATTCAGACCTGCAGCTTGACATATACAAAACACGCTACATGGAACACCAAGATTGATTATAAAATGATCAAAGCTAAATGCCTCCAAATTAAACTTGTCCACCTGTAAAGGCCTGTGCTGTTGGGGAGAACGGTCAGAACGGGGTTTCCCCATGGTTATGCAAACTTAATTTAGGAGGACCTAT
>JAQQZZ010157565.1:0-12224 GCA_030265115.1 Mopalia vespertina | reverse complement strand
ATAGTGTCTAAGTTCTCGACATCCGTGTATTATACTGTGTAAATAATGCCGTTCACTTTCCAACCTGAAAAAAAATAATATAATTATTAACTAAATTTTTCAGTATATATATGTCAGATATTTTTTATAGTATGAAATATTAACATTTTGCCGTATAAAGGGTAGCAGATAGTGTCTAAGTTCTCGACATCCGTGTATTATACTGTGTAAATAATGCCGTTCACTTTCCAACCTGAAAAAAAATATATAATTTTTAACTAAATTTTTCGGCATATAAAAGTCAGATATTTTTTTAGTATAGAATATTAACACTTTTATACTTCTTTTTTTGGTGTGTGTTCTCATAGTTTACCATTCATCTGTGATTCAAGAGACCCGTTCATACATACAAGATCGTATGCGGTACGCTTTCAATACGAAAACAATCCAAATTTGTTAATTCGTTATCCAAACAGAGCAAGAATCGCTAGTGCTTAAGTTACACGTGTGTATACAATTCAACTGTGATTCAAGAGGCTTGTTATCAAAACATGATCGGCTACAATACGCTTTCAAGCCGAAGGCAAACGAAACTTGTTAATTTGTTATCCAGACCGGGACATAATCGGTAGTGCGTATGTATAGGCAAAGGGGTGGTCCAGTTTGTGAGGTAACTCCATAGGCCTATCTCTATATTATATTATTTTAGGGTAGTCTACACGTATGTTACCCCGCGGACGCGAATTATAGTGGTTAGCGTGTCTGGCTACTAATCCAACTTCAAAGTACCAATATGGGTTTGAGTCCGTCTGTCGATCTTCAAGTATATGAGTAAGTCACATGATGTGACTCCGGCAATCAGTGTTTCCGCTGGGTTATCCAACGTATTTTAAGGAACAGTGTAAAAAGGACAATACATCGTCATATACGTCATATACCCTTGAGAATACGTTAAATCCCAAACATACAAACATAAATATTAGGGAGCCACTGTATAATTGCTCCTTCACTCAACGATCTTAGTAATAACACCATTGATGTACCTGTGTAAAATTAACACTAAACTTAAACCTAACCTTAATTAAAGTTGTGCTTTAAGTTGCCATGGCATGTTACAATTGACAGAATAAAGAACCATTAAGAAAAGAATCCCTTAGCTGTAACAACAAATCGCACTATGATATAGCTCAGTAATGATTGTACGCTAGACTCACAGAGAGCAGGGAGGCGGTGTTTTACCCATAGTTAACCATGATAAGGATCCATTAAGACGAAGAGTTAGCTCTATATATTGTGCCATGTTTGTATCGCCATGTTGAAGTGTACTCGTAATAAGGCTAAATGGTATGTGAAACATGTATACTTGAACAGATACAAAGCTTCCAAACTAGCCTACATGTTAATGACTTTTGTGGCATGGAGTATAGTGGCTGATTTCTGCCATCTTAATTTGCACTGTGCAAGTTGGATTTTTACGGACAGGGCCTATCGGGTCTGCGTTTAGCTTTCTATTTAAAGAGAGTGTAGCTCTTTGATTAAAATGATCACTGCCATAATGGTTAACAAGACCTTTAAAAATGGTAATCAGCTCTTACCAAACGGCTTTTTGACGATCCATGGTCTGTCCTGTGCTACTTCCTGTTGAACGTCGGTCAGCTGTTGTCATGTTGTTGGCATAATGACGTTGGTTACACTTGTGACGTTTTGACACGATGCACCTACCTCATAGAAGTGACCAGTGAGAGTGATTCCCCTTTGATTCCTTCTTTTATACTCGGAGGGATAATTCACCGCCATGGCTGAAGCCAGTCCGCTGGAACGCGATGGGGTCGTTCGAGATGCACAAACGGGTAAATTCACTTGAAAAATAGAATATTTTGTTGGCGAATGATGTTATTATGTACTTTAAATCTTTTAATTTATTTGAAAGCCGTAGAAATGATTTCTAAATAGAAGTATTTATCTGTATGGTATGCCACCGCTAAGTGTCCAGTTTTCGTCAGCTGCACATGCAATTCATCCAGATACATCATAGGGGATTGAAAATAGTTAATTGACAAAAATGTACTTGTACTTCTCCACTGGGCTGTTAAGTCCCTACATGTACATAACTTTGCTGTTGTAAATATATTTATCTTAACACCCCCATCTCTGTTTGTCTGTATATTTTTAAATTTGTGTATGTATTTAAGGATGTCACTATATATGTAAACTATCAGGTAGGGGAGAGTATCTGGATACAGAAATGTAGGTGCAACCAGATACTATAGCTGGATGCAGCTACAAAGGTATAGCTGGATGCAGCTATAAGAGGGTAAAAAAACACATTTTCCCCGCCGCCGGTTCATCTGTATCTTTTCTGTAATATAATATATACACAATATATTCTTTCTTAAGAATGTATGTATTTTTCTATTTTGCCATACTTTATACATTCAGTCGTGCAGTAAAACATTGAATTGACTTAAGAGACGCAGAATTTTGGACGCACAATTTCTACTGAAATGATAAGTAGTGTACTTAACTGAGATATCTCATCTGTGTCCGCCTTATGTTCAGGACACAGCTGAAAATTACGCCATGTTATTATTATTTTTACATTTTTGTCTTGAGCTTTCCACACTAAGGAAGGATTTGCAGCTGATTTACCAAACATAATTCAATAAAATCATATCAACCGCTTACCTTATTGTCTTGCTGTCCCATGTATGTTTAAAATGTGATAGGCTTGCACAGTAAACACCATTTATTGGAGTGAAAATGCACATTTCAATAGACAAGAATTCTCTTACAAGGAATGACCTAATTATGTCAGTACATTTGCCACTTCAAGATCCATGACATATCACTTGTCGTTTTTCGTAAATATCCATAGGTCAGAGCTTCTGCTTGTTTTCTTCCATGGTTTCTGGAGAATATGCACAAATAAGTGAAGGGAACCATGTGACTTCTCATATTCGCTGCAGACGGGATTAGTTCACCAAGCTATCCTGTTCAGGTTGTAAATTCAATATTTTTGGCATAAAAAATCTTTTGATTAAAGTGTAATACTTTTTAAATATGTTGTAGGAGAGGCCTTCATCCCAGCATCAAGACGATCAGATGGGACTTGGAGAAAACCACGAAAAGTCAAAGAGGGTTATGTACCCCAGGAGGAAATGCCAGTGTGAGCTATGTAGAATTGAAAAATATAAAACAGTCACCTGAAGGGGTAGAATTTGTACTAAACCATCTACTTGTCAGACAGGTGCCTAAAGGGCAGTTTGTTTGAAGAGTAGCAATGCTGTCTTTTCTTAGCAATGGAGGAAAATTAACTTTCCAACATTATGAAAATGCTTCACATCTTGGTTGTGCCAGTTTCAATTATTGTTGAAATACAGCGCCGTCATATAAGTGAAATACCCTTAAAAATGGTGTAAAACACCAATCAATCAATCAGTCATGTCAGACAGGTAGCAGCCCACCATACCTTCAGCTGGTTTGCTATGGTGATATCAACAGTGTGATTTGTCTAAATAATCCCTGATTAAAGTTCAACAGACCCTAGTTGGAGGTGTGTGTAGCTGGTGTGTAATTGTTTTTATGGGCCAATGGCTGTGGTAACAGGTTCAATGGTTAATGTGTCCGCGGCAGGTTTGAGTCTGCCTGTCCACCTCCAGTATATGAGTCGCACAATGTGGCTCCGACAATCATTGAGGTGGATTTTATAAGGTTTTCACCTGGTTTTGAAGCTTATTTTTGAGAGTTTGATTGTTGACCTCAGGTATACGAGTGAGTCCCACAATCTGGCTCTGGCAATCATGGGTGGACAGGGGTACACGGTTTCTTACCCGGTTTTCCACCGTATTAACTTAAGACACTGAAAGTGGACACTTGGTGTCATATATAAGCTGAAATACCCTTCAGTACTACGTTTAACCTCAATCAAACACACTAAAATTTAAGTGATGCGCTAAAGTTTAAAGTATTTGAAGCCTAATTTCATAAGTTATTTCCCTTTTTTAAAATTCCACAAAGATAAAATGATTGAGGATATCAAAATAACATGATCACTCAATATCACAAAGGTCAGATTGAAGGTCAACATGATCATCTTAGCTAGGATTGGAAATCTACCTGTCACAAATCCCTATTCAGAGAAATTTTGCCTGTCCATATTCTCAATTTTCCTATCTTTCTCATGTTAAAATTATGAATTTCTACCCGTCATTTTAACCATTTTAAGAAATCTGCCTGTCTCAAATGACAGATGGACGGCTCTCTAGCTAAGATAATGCTTTGGTGCCTTAGTAATTTTTTATACAATTGTGCTCTTTTTTTTTTTATTGTTTTCAGCAGGTTGGGAATGAGCTTCTTGTTGCTCTGGTGTTCTCCGTGCTAAGGGACAACAATAATCTCACCTGTTGTAATTAATATTTGCCAACATCTGAGATAAATCAATGAGCGATTGAAGGAGCTTCGTATTGCCCTGGTGCTCTCAAACATGTAACTAAGAGGTAACATGAAGTCCAACTGTTGTGGTGGTTTTGTTTTGTGTATTAGGATGATCCTATCCTGTTAATTAAAAACTGGTGGTTTCCTTCACCCACTGGGCTGCCACACCGCCATATAAGTGAAATAACCTCAAGTACGGCATAAAACTCCTATCAGTCTTAAGTAAATCACTTACCTGTTGATGATTAAAACCTTGTTATTCGACTTGTCTTTTCAGATATGAGAACAAAGGTGTGCAGATGCTGAAAAGTCGGTCATCTTTACCACCAGGGCTTAATATTGAAGAGACGCCAAAACCATCTGATGCATCTTCCATGTCTAAAGCGGCCAAGAAAAATGCTAAGCGAAAAGAGAAGAAGAGGCAACAACAGGGCGATAGTGCCGAGAAGACTGCTGAAGCTCTAGCCAAAATAAGTTTTGAAAAACAACTTAATAAGGCAGTGGACAGCAATAAAGTTAACACAGATCCGAAAGCAGAAGCTGCAAAAAAGATTAAAAATTTGAATAAAAAACTTAGGCAAATCGAGGACTTGGAAGCAAAAGTGAAATCAGGCGAGTTGAAGCCAGCTACGGAACAAGTTGCTAAAATCGCGAAGAAAAAAAGTATTTTAGATGAAATAGCTGATTTAGAAGCAGAACTCGAGGACTGAATCTAAAAGACTTCTCATTGATAATCATATATTCATTACAGTGGCAGGACAATTTGCAGTCGCATTCAACCCCATGATCTGATTGATTTTCTCTTTCAGTGGTCATTGATACCATTTAGAGTAAAATTTGGCCTACACAGCCCGCTGTCATGGCTTAGTGGTTAGCGTGTCTGCTTGCTAATGCTACTTAGATCATGTTAGGTGTACTGTCAATGGGTTTTAGTCCGTATGTGGCTCCGGCAATCAAGGGGGTAGATTTAACAAGACTGCAGCTGGTTGTCCACTGTATTTAAACAAACAAAGTGTGATATGGATAATCTGTGGTCTTATAAGCAGACCTGCCTACCAGGTGTATTCAGGAGTATTTTGTACACAAAATTGATATTGAATACACCAATAGGCCATCAAAATACAGAAAGAAATTAATATTCTGTGCTATACTGTAACACAAAAAAAAAAGTTTTACCCATAAATTTCTTCTAGGGTAGGCAGGTCTGTATAAATGAAACACCCTTGAATATAACGTTAAACCTCAATCAAACAAACAACCCAACCGTATAATGTGAACACAAGTAACAAGTTTGAGATTTTCTGCATTTCAGTGCTGTAGTGTTATATAATTGAGACTTTTTCAGTGCTAGTTTATGTGTAATGCAAAGATATTCATCTGGTCTTTGTTGTTCATTAATTTTGTACCAGCACAGGGTAACTGTTGTTATATATACCACAGGATTAAAAGTAAGTCCTACCCTTCTGAGCAATTGAGTGTGCAGTTGTTGTGAGCTTTCTGTTGCCCTGGTGCTTTCAGAGATGAGGGGCAACTAGAAAGCAATCTGTTTGTAATGTGATGTGACATGTCTTTGTATTGTGTCTTGTCACTTGTCATATGTTGTCTGTTTGCTACCAGTGGGTGCAAGTCTCCTTCACCCATTGAGCTGGCACACCATCATATGATTGAAATGATCTTGTGTACGGCGTAAACCCCCAAACAACCAATGTGAGCAACTGGTCAATACTGTGGAGTTTACAAAAATGATACAATGGTGCAATTTAACATTTTTTTACACGATTGCCATCTGGACTTGCTTAATTGCACCTTATGGATTATCACGAGCCACGGTCATATTTAAAAGTGAGATACTAAGCTGAAAATTTCTCATATCATTATCATCCCTGTATGCAAAGACATTTTTAACATTCACTGTGTCTTGAGAGTTCATTGAGTGAAGACACTTTTTTATGACATCGGCACATGTAGCATTTAAATGATCCACATGCATGGTATCTCTAGCATTGATTATGTTTTGGAAATTTTGTGTATCCTGAATTTTCTCTATCAAAACTTCTATCTGACAAGGATTTCGAAAGTGCATTTAAGAAAAAAAAAATGTATAATTTTGACCTCATTACCCCTGTCAATATTTTGAGCAGAGTTCAAGATGAGTTACTGTAGTCTTCAATGAAATGTGAAGAAATAAAAAGACACCGGTGCCAATGTTGGGGGTGGGGGCTCCGTGGTTAGCATATTGGACTTCTGATCCTCTGTCCATTTACAGCACAGGCCCAGGTCTCCTCATAGACCTCAAGTCCCACTAGATGACCAGATATCACGGTGGTTGTTAGGAGGTTTCCTCCACTACATGTACTAATATGGGAGGCAAAGAAAGAGGTTTACAATCCGTGGTCATGAAATAGCCTTGAGAATGGCGTTGGACACCAACCAGTCATCTTTAGCAAATGGTTTTGTAGTTGCTAATTATACTACTCAAATAGGACTAAACATTGCTGAATACAGTTTTTCGAAGTTCACATTTGGTACTTGCCTACTTGGATAGAGAGAGTTGCTGTTTAAGGGAGCTCTCTAAGCTATGGAATATCACTGTGCTGACATGTTTTTTGTACCATTGTTATTGTCTGGTATTCTCATCATGTTTCTGTTCTTCCGTTACCATTTGGGCTGTTGTTTATAGTGTGTCAGACTACTGATTCGACTGGCATGGTCAAAAGTTTAAGCCTCCTAGTCGATCTCTAGCATGTGATGGAGTTGCACAAGGTGACTCTGGTATGGGTGGTTTTTGTTAGGTTTTCCTCTCAGTGTTTCATTGTAAGGCAGAGTGAGAAGTGGACAACCTGTCATGTTAGGGAGATAGCCTCGGGTGTGATGTTAAACCATTACTCAATCAAACAAATAATCAAATCAGTTACCATTTAGGAAAAAAGACTCTTATGTGGATTGTATTAGATTAATTAAATTAAAAACAAGTTTCTGAGCTACTCAGCCCTCTGGCAGTTTGTTTTAAGAGTAGCAATGCGGTCTTTACTTCATTGCACTTTTATATAGAGGAAAGTTATTTTTCTAACATTATGGAAACGCTTCACATCTTGGTTGTGCTAGTGTCAATTATTGTTGGAATACACCGCCGTCATATAAGTGAAATACCCTTAAGCATGGAGTAAAACACCAATCAATCAATCCTGATTTACTCTGAATGTTTACATGGAGAGTAGCTCAGGAGTAAACTGATATATTTAAAACGTAACCATTTAGAATTCTACTGTCTCAAAGGGACATATTCAATATGAGCAATGATGACACGATGTGGGGAGCTGGAAATATACCGTATATAAATTATATTACTTTTTGGAAGGAAATTGATTTTCAGTAAATCACCACTTGTTGACAATGCATCACGTTTTATAATAAAATATCTAAAAACCAATAATATTGTTTTGAGGCTTCTGTTATACTCCTACTTTTTCTGTGCTTTTAACAGGACGCTTTCAATCTGACAAGATCATAGGTTCAGATACGCTCACTCATCAACAGCTATTTATATGCAAAATCCTTTGGTATAGCTGCTGACAAAAAAAAGGCACTTTTCTGAGGATTGCCAGAATTTGGTTTACTTTTAAGTATCCAATCAAATCCTTTGATTAGCGGTATCTAGTCTAGATCTTCATACACTTTGAAAGGTTCCTGACAAAGTTGCTTTTCAGACAGCATAAACAGTTGCAGTCAGAGAAGCTCCACATTACATGGGCCAATGGGGATCGCCAGTGGCTAAAAAGGGAGATAACTCTGTCACCCGTATAACAGGTAAAGCCATCTTTGTCATTGATTAACAATAGCATTCTATTGAATATTCATACCATGCTATTGTTAGTCAATAAGATGGATTGCACTTTCTGTTATATGGGTTACATTGTTATCGCCTTGTTTTCCACTGGCGATCCCCATTGGATTGCAATGATTTTCTTCAGGCCCATCCTCAGCACAAAGCACACCGTTTGTCAGTGGGTTGAATGAAAGGGATTTCTATATATCAGGCGCTCATGAGTGGACATAGGGTTTAGACTACTTTGTTTGATCATGTAACATCTCCAGTGCAAGGAAAGTGTCCTGTGGGACCTACACAACTTGATTGTTGTTCAACATTGCCTTGTATAAAATGACTTGGCAATGTATGCCTTTGGTTGGTCACAGTTCAACCTTTGCAGTAACAGGAAACATCCCTCATGTATACTAAACAACAGGCAGCCCAGAACCTGACCAATACAGTGGAATGTGCTCAGCAGTCCAAAGCACCATTGACTGAGTCATGCTGATGAGTAAGTCTGTTGTCTAAGATATTACGACATATTAAGTGTCCGGGGCTCGGGGCTAGGTTAAACCTAGGGTTATTGCCCCTAACTCAGAACTAAAAATTCATGTTAAGTCTTGCATGACGGACATGCCTAGTGACTTCAGGGGATTTCCCTTATTTCATTGGTCAAAAAAATACACATAAGTCAACCAATCAAAATGTATAAGCAAAAATGAAACTTGGCTCAGTAATAATCCAAATTTAAGTTCAGATATACTCTATTTTATTCAACTATAAGCTTCTCGAGCATTGGCGAAAATATGTACAGTATCTTATTCAGATTGACACATGAATTAGCTATGTTCCACTGACAAAAATTACACATGTTATTTAACTTTTTGAACATCTGTTTCATTAAATGTGAAAAAAAAAATACATCATCTCCAAGCTTGAACAATGCATTGTTATCTTTTTCTATAAATAATTCATATGGATACTGAGAGATAAACTAAATTATTCCATGCAATGTATAAAGAAAATTGTATATATTGGCCCAACCAGCCGTATCAATGAACTTCTTCAGACTGTATATACATCCATATTCTGCACAGACCAGTAATTATAGACCTGGGCCCGTATTCATAAGTATTTTTAAGTTAAGAAATATTTAGCCAAATTTCAGCCTTTCGTTATCCATTGAAAAATGTTTAAATGTGAAATAATACATTTCTATTTTTTAACTTTCACTTAAAAATCAATTAACACCACAAAAATTGAAGAAATGTAGTGTTTATGTATTTAAAGTTTTTCTTTACTTCAAGAAATACTTAAGTAGCTTTATGAATACGGCTCAGTAAATTACACCTGCTACTGGACCATTAGACAAGTGAATTTTCAGACATTCACACTGTTGAATGTAGACCTGGTAACTGTATCGAGGGCAACTACAAACTGTCCTACTATTTATGCATCTGACCATTGAAAGACTAGATTTATTTCTGCAACCCATACTTTTTTAATATGGTACATGAATTTTTTAAAGCAGATAGATTACATCTATGTGGTTTTACATTTTTGATTGGTGTTTTACACCATATTAAAGGTTATTTCACTCTGTGGCAGTCCAATATTATGAATTGGAGGTAACTGGGCTCCGTCCAAAAGTAACGACCCAGATTCCCCAGTCCCCTCGCACAAAATGACCCCCGAACAGATGTATTTAAACATTTGTTTGACTGATTGGAGTACTTAAGGTTATTTCACTATCCAACATGAAATGTGTAGAGCTTTCTATGTTGGAAAATTAATGTTCCTCCTTGGCTAAGTAAAGATGGTGTGACTGTATATAAAGGACAAGCCCTGCGTTCATATATACAAGGTGGATCATCTCATTAATATTGTAATGGAAGAGCTTAACCAAATCCTTCACTAGACATATCACATTCCTGGGGCCAGTTGCTAAAAAGACGATTAGCCGCTGACACCAGATCTCTTGCACTGGGTTAGAGATAGCCCTTCAACATCACGCGACGTCCTCTTATAGCAGATTAAATTTAAAAGCGCTTCGAGCAACCGGCCCCTGGGCTACAAATCCTTCAGCCTATTCAGCTCTTGTAACTAAACCAATTATTACAGTGTTCAGCTTATACTGTATGGAAAAAACTAATTATTTGAACAATTTTTAAATTCCTTTTTTTTTCCACCCTCCTTTCTGTCATCTTACCTATAGAATTTGTATTCAAAAGATTAAATTCAAAATCTGACAAATTTGAAAAATCAGTAATGCTTACTGGCAAATATTGGATTGCTACTTCTTCAACAGTGACCATGTAAGTTGATGTAACTAAAAAGACAATTGAATTTTTTTTTAAAGTTTACACAATCTTCATAAGAAAAGTGTAGAATAAGTATAGAATTATTGAATAAGCTGACAATCGCTTTTCTGTTCTGTAAAACGACAACAGTCAAATTACCCAAGAAATAAAATATATAAATAAATAATATAAAATCTCGTATCAGAGGAAATTGGTCACAGATACAAAGTCCAGCAACTCTCTTCATAGAATACAATAGGTTGTCTCCCTTGTTTGACATCACTCGCCTGAAGAAAAAAAAATAACATACATTGAAGGAGAATTCCTATAAAATTCAATTGATGTTGCTAAATGTCATATTTGTTTATATATTTTATGTTGCTAAAAATAAAAATATAACAGCACATTGCTTCTTTTGCTAAACAAAGCGTTCATTTACCATGCACATTTTTCTTAGCCTGTAATTTATTAATGTAGGCCACAGGTATGATCATTAGTGGAATTGGTATTACCATGATAGGGCATGTAAAGTCGGTAGCAGGGCACCTCGCCCGCTGGCCACTTCGCCCGCCATAAACCAGGGACACCTCGCCCGCTGTTATTCCCGGCATATTGTAAGTGGCACACCCGCGGCCTATAGCTTGTATTGGCTTTCTGTGCTAATCCGAACACTCATCAAGTGGCTTATTACTGAAACGATCCCAATACCTTCTGATTTGACAATAATTGTTCTCTGTTCTGCTTTTTAAGTTTTAATCTATTTTGTAGGTTTGATTGGCGAAAACCGATGATGTTTACCGATGTTTACAGGGTTTACGAGAGCATTCAAGATGGCGACTGTCAAATAATAGGTTGCATTCTGATTGGCTGATGTATGTTAACACCAGATTGACCTCCCTTATCAAGTTCGAACAAATCATACATGTTGTCCAAAATAATATTTATCTTTATGCCGGACATTTCCCTTAATTTTTTTTCCTTTTTCTATTATTATTTATTCCTTTGTTAAATATTATTATGAAAATGTCATTTATTGCAAAATATTGTAAGAAAAAAAGGAAATTAACAAAAATAATAAAATATGTGAATGAAGGGCCGCGAAATCCATCACGGGAAGCGGCCCTAAAACCAGTTTCAATCAAACATCAGGTGACCAGAATAATGTGACTTTACACCAGGGACATCTGTAGTTATTGTGTATTTTTTGTTTTAAATTGTGAATAAAGGATAGAAAATTATCCCATATCAAATCGTATAAATCTAATTATAAATCATAAATTTACGCTAACAGTGTTCATAAATGTTATACTATATTATCTATAGCTGATCCCCAAAATTACAAAAAAAAATCTGGAATTATAGGATCAGTATAATAACAACATGTAACTGAAATCAAATGTTAAATGAAAGCTGTTTATCCTCACCGGACGCTTCATGGTTTGTTTGAAATTGAAGTTTTAAGACCGCTTCCCTGGTATGGATTTCGCGGCCCTTTGAATGACATTTGTATGTTTTTAGATCAAGTACAGTATTATTTTCTTGTTTGTTTTGTTTGAAATTGTGGTTTTAGGGCCGCTTCCCTGATATGGATTTCGCGGCCTTCAAATCACATAATTTTATTTGTTTATACATATATCAATTACAGTGTTTTTACTTTGTTCATAGCCATATTAAATATACATAAAGATAAAGTAGAATAAAAT
>JAQQZZ010157554.1:0-12224 GCA_030265115.1 Mopalia vespertina | reverse complement strand
AACGTCCTTTTTTTTTGGGGGGGGGGTGGGGGGGGGGACAAATGAAGTAGTCCATATTACATGGAACAGAGTGATACATTTGCATAATGGTGATATAGATATATACACACTGGGTCTATACATTCTTTAACTTTTGGTGGTAAAAATTTGACTGATGACGATTCAATCGACTTCAATCTATATTTAGAAAATAGCCTGACGTATAGTACACTTTATCAAATGGTAAAATGTCAATAAATCGTATCTGCATGTTACATACCGGTACTTGTAGACGTGGTAATTAATTATATTTATGTAACAGCCTGCACATAGAATTACGTGGAGTTTTAGCGGCAGTTAAATGGATAACATTGGTTCACGAGAAAACAAACAGAAAACAAAAGAAACTGTTATAATACAACTTCATTAGAAATAGGGTTTACTTTACCTTAACTTCGAAGCTAGAGGAAAATTAATGTATGTAAGAATCCTTCACTGTCCTTGGGTTGTTTCTTTTATTAGAGTAGAAAATATAAAAAATATAACTACTTTCAAAAGTTAGCATTCCAAACTAAACTAACTACAGCATGCAATATAACCTTAAATGACGTCTTACCTTTCCCATTTTCTTGTGGGGTTACTCAAGAATTACTCAGATCGAGGCGATAATAAAGCGACGAAAGACAGTTGGCTTTATTCAAAAGGTAACATGACACTTGTATTGAATAAATGTCACGTTAAATCACTTATAGAATTTTGTCTACTTTTTGTGTTGTTTCTATTTGAATAACCGTGATTCAATGGTCACATAATCGCAATATAATTAACACGTAAATGGTATGCCAGTCTGACAGCAGTGTTATAATGTTAAATTGCTAGAGGTCTCACTGGCAGTTCGGAAAATAATCTTTACCTCTAAATGTCGTATACACTTTGACTGTGTTGTTATTTCAAATCGTATCGTTTTCTTTAAAGGAATATTTTTAGATTGACTATATGGGAATATCCCCATCCCATTGTATAGAATATCTTATCGATTATATTAGTTTTAGGAATCTGTTTAATGAAGTAGTCTGTCAGGACGTATTTGGTTAGTGGGTTACCGTTAATGAATTGCACATAGGGCGATGACAGATGCTGTATTAGGATAACTTTGATAGACTCTGAACCTAATGAAGGGTTAATACCGACCACACTCTGCCAAACGCCATTATCTGTGTTAGGTAAGAAACGTCCAGATAATAATCATGTCCCGCTCGTCAGGTCACACAATCTACTACGGTGAATTTATTTATCTCTGTTTAGTGTACAACGCACTGATAACACACTGGTTTGATCAGATACCCTGTAATCAATAGACTTAAAAATCTTTAAGCACTTAAAATACCCAGCTTATCTCCAGTCCCAGAGCGTGGACACACACGATGACAGTGTTACAAATGTAATACAGTCTTGCTGTTGTCTTCGATTTTATCGTTTATAATATTTAACCATGATTTATTTCTATTGTGGAGAGGCTGGTAATTAAGAAAAATCTACAAACGATTCCGCATTATTCTATGCCAATTACCCCGATGGTATAATCCATCATTTAAAACAAAACATGCAGAATGAACATTTATAGCATTTTTTCGTTGGTTTGTACATGTTATGTAAGGTCAGCTGTTATCATAAAAGCCTATTTTGGTACTTAGCTTAAATGTCTTGCTAAACCTGTCCAATATCGATGATTTCCGAATCTATAATGTTATCGTTAATACTGTTAAAGGCGTATAAGTGGACAGGTTAATTACCCATAGAATAAACATAGTGATCTCATGTAAATGATATTCCTTAATACTATTAAAGACGGACATTATCCACTGTGGCATTAAACGGGAGACAGCTTTCATCCTGATTTGAACTGTTTCCTGTGTCAAGAGACTCAAAGGTATTTCATTGATACACTGTATATACAATACATTTTTATCTCGAGACCAAATATTCATCTTCTTTCTAATGCACACGTTTACAAAGTACTGCAATGTTACGTTTGTTTGATAAGGGCTTTACGTCGTATGATGGACTGCCAGCCTAATGGGTAAACAAAATACCCCTCGACGCCACTGGGAACAAACAATAACAAGGCATGACAATCACAAAATACAATACAAAGACAACAGATCGGCTTCATGTTGCCTTTTAGTTCTGATAGGACCAGGCCAACAGAAAGCTCCTTCCCAGCCGCGACCTGGAATGTTGCAAAATTGTACCCGAAAGACCATTCTGTGAGCCGTCCTAACCAATATAGGATATCTTGAAGCGGAACAGTCGTTGGAAAAATCAATACTGGGGTTGGACTTAACAGTACTGACTGAAGTAGATAAATACCCAATAAACCGCCTGAGAAGCCAGTTACTTTTATGACTATGGGCGCCTATAGTGATCTACCTCGATCGCTGTCTCGACCGGCCATATAAAGGGTGGCAGCCGGGGACTTGGTTGGTAGCGAGGTAGTCAGCTAGTAACAAGCAAATTTCAAGTTCACATGACCTTTAATCTGGTTCCCTGGCCGGCCTTTAAATGAATGGAAAATTATTATGCAAAAAAGCGGATTGAAACACTTACTATACGTTTTCTGAACCTTTTTATAAAAAATTTAACTTTGACTTTTGCTCCTAAATTACAAAAGTATTTAGAATCCGAGAAAGACCAACCCAGGTCACAATCCATTGTCCCAGAGGTCCCTACCAAATGGGACTACTGTTTATGCAATTAAACCAATCTGTTTTACACATTTCTTATCTTCTTTATTCCCTGTAGGATACCAGGATGTCTGATGACATTGCTAACTTATTCTTGGTAACGATGATATGGTTATTTGCCTTGACCCATTACCAACAGATACCAAAGAGACCCAGTAAACGTTATTTACAGATATAACAATTTTAAAATATTGACCACAGAATGTTTAACCTATGAAAGCAAGAAAGAAAGAACCTAAATGAAGCCAACTAAATTAAGTCCATGCAAGTGAACCAGACAACACTAAGTTAATGTCTTTCATTAGATATATTAATCTATACACATGATCTACTTTTGCTTTATAGCTATATTGGAAACGATTTCATCTAATTATAGCATGTTATATGTCTTCTTTCCATTGCAAGGATCAAACTGTGTAAAGCTGATTGGCTGCTTGTTTCTACAATAGTCCAATTAAACTTGTGCCACGTTCTTGTCGCGAATTTCAGCGAGGGTAGAATGTGAAAGTCTCTTCTTCCGCATGTTGGTCCTTACAATGGGAAGATGATGTATAGCGTACTGACAAGAAAACACCCAATGTCAATAGCTGATCTGACTCTAGGTAGTCTTCACGTCCGAGTTATCAGTCCGAGCCATTTATTTGTAAACATAGAATATTTATTGATTTCTCAAAATACAATTGACCCAGAACAATTAGATCCCAAGTCCACAAAATCAATGTCATAAACCGGAGAGCCCCAAAGCCTGGTGATAAACTGGCCTGGTCTAATGTTGATTTATATATGTTTGGCTAGACTGTTGTATATAAACTATGAATATAATTAATTCTAAAATATCAAGAGCCTTTGAAGAGGTTACAGGATTATAATGAACTAACATAATGTACACTATATGTCGCATGCAGATAATATTAGTTGTTATTGACGTGACTTTAACAACAGATCAGTTCAAATTGTTAGAGAAGGGGCGACAAAGACAGCAACTCGTCTGTATTTTCAATCCAATAAGACGACCATGTTAAGGCAAGATCCATAAACTCCTGTCGATCTCACAGTAAATGGTGTTGCTTTATCGAGATGGGAGTAAAGGGAGACTCCCGGACATTATATTCCAAGACATCATCATCCAGTCCCAGCGTAAACATTTACCAATTGTCGTGGACAGACAAATCAGCTTATAGATTCTAATTAATCCCTGATAAATGTATATCTGAATGAACATCATAAGTCTAAATGCTGACATAATAAGTTCTAATTAGAGGGTAATATTATTTTAATTAGCAGATATTGTCTCCTAATTAAAAGATAACATAAATCTGATATGAAGGTCCATTCGAGTCAATTAACGTTGTAGAGCTAGAAATTGATTATCAGCAAAATTACCTACAGCGTTTCAGGATATCTGCCGAGCTCTTCCCAAACAGCGTTGTAAAACATTTTATAACCTAAACGTTTTAGATACGCTGGCATGATTTAGATTGTTACGCAATTTTATAATTATTAAATCTACTCATCCCGGGATGATTCATTGACAAAATGGTACCTTGGACTTATGGTCGGTTCTCATCAAACAACATGTACCATCTAAATCCCGCCGTCTAAATCTGACATCGCGATTTCTTGCGAGTAATGCGTCAAGACATATGTTGTCAAAACTCACATGTTACAAAGAATCTGTTGTACTCAGTAAACATGGAAGCTGGCTTTATTCCAGTTTTAACATTTATATTTCTTGAATCCAATGTGAACAGAAAATCCAAACAATCTAGCTAAACAACCTGTAAACGCTAAAGTGATATTGGGCCTCATCCGTCCCTTCGGTCTACAGGCAAACACAGCAACAGAGTACCAGTTAACTCCTTTATAATATCGCAAACTGGACTCAGTTGTTATGAATGTGTCAAATGAGGTGAATACACCAACAGTTAAACTCATCAGCTACAAATACAAAATCAATGTTCTATGATCGTGTTTACTTAACCAGATGTTTGTAACATGTGAGAACGGATGCGTTTTTATTTTATTTGGTCGTTCACACTGAGAGCTCTCTTACAACTATGGTTTCCGTTAGACTTGTCTCGATTTTGTGACGTGACGGGTTTGAAAGGCTGCAGAATATACAACAAATCGACATGAAGCATTGTCTGTACTCATATATTTCTTTATTTATATACGTTTTGATTTAAAAATACACCAAAAGAAGGAAAGTCCTGAAAGTAACTATAGTTAAGTGTGTTAAATGATACAATGAGTTGAACCTAATTCACTGCTGAAGGTTTGCTGAATTATGAAGTCGTCTTTTGTACAATGTCTGGACCAATAACCCTGCCAACAGCAAGGATGTCTTCTCGTAATAAGTCTGCAAAAGAATACAATAATATGTATATAAAAAAGCTTTTGAATAAACGTTTGAGTTGTGTATGTATAATACTCTCGGTTTACCGCACTGATACAACCGACTAGATCAGTCCGGGCAGTAAAATGTAATCTATGATTGCCGCTTCTCTGCCTCTGTCTCTACTATTTAACATTTGTATGGTTTTAATGCAATATTTCAGAGACCTTGCATATAGAATATAGAAAACAGTATTTTGAATAAAGGTTGGAAAACGTTTATGTAGCTGTGTTAGACCGATACGGCCAAAGTAGAAACTGCTATATCACAATGATGATTACTATTAGATGTTTTGTTAATAAGGACCAAGAAAAACTTACTGTATTAGATCCCAAGTAGTTGATGTTGTGGCCTAGTTGTATAAGTTGTGTCTCCACGGATTCCCATTGGCTGTTGAATGACTGTGGCTGGGCTGCCTCGAGCTTTCCGGCATCTCTCTCACATATCACACTTAAGTGGCTCACGGCTTCCAGGTGGACCACCTCCGGTACGCACAGAGTTTTCAGTGGCAAAAACGGACTGGGTGTTTGTAACAAGACGGGCGTGGGTAAACTCTGTCCGAAATAATACCTGTTTGTTGCTATCTTAGACTCCAGCCATGGGTTTTGGAAGTCAGTGTTAAACTTGTGAGATAAATCCAGTCCTGGTCGATCCCAGTCCACATCTCGGATACAGAAACTATAGGTTGGGATAATTTGAGATTTGGAGACGGATCTTTGCCTGAGATATTTCGAGAGACCGAGCTCAAGATGTTTTCCTTTTCTGTACAGTACAGGTGTTTTAGAAGTACCTTTGGGAAGTCTAACTTTTGCTTTGCCTGAAACTGGATAAAGATGAAACAGAACAATCAGTTCATAAGTTGTTTTAATGGAATTTTTCTTGAATGTCTGCTAAATAAAGTAAATTAGAATAGGTAAAAAGTCTTCACATTTTATAAACACAAAGGTAAAAGCATTTTAATGTACCTGAGGATCCATATTTATAAATGATGGTTGCCAATAGAAGTCGAATTATCAGGAAGGATAGAAAATCGTCGTCCTTCTCATCAAAAAGATGTTTATCTTCGGTCGTGTTGTTGTTGTACTTGTAACTAATCAGATAGTAGAGGTTGGGTGACCAATCAGGAAAGACATTCAGTGAATAGTCCAAATATCCTCCAGTCAGACTTGTCGTATTGTCAGCATGTACAGCAATGGTTATGGAATCAGTGGCTACAATACCAGCCTTGTCAGATAGTGTAATCAGATCAAAATGGCTGGCGATGTCTGGAGGTTTGTGGGCGTGGGTGTTCGGTGATTTCTGTTTGCTGTTCTGCTCTCCAGTCTTGGGGTGAATATCTCCTATATGATGGTTATTAATGAGTGACCGTTGACTTTTCCATCCAAATGTGGCGATTGCTGAGAGGAACACCTAGAAGAGGAAAAACATGTGAATTGTATATTAGAGTTTTATTTTATTTGTTTTAATTAACATGTTCGTTACATCAAAGCATTTATCTGACACAGGTATAGGCCTACATATATTTGTGTGGAAGGTTACCTTGTTTGTATCGTTGGCCTGTTTCTCGTCTGGCGTTATTATTTTATCACGTGACAGTGTAGCCGTCATCCCACAACAGTCTCTGTGGACAGCTGAGTCCTCGTCATAAAGGAGCAGCCATTTCAGGATACCTGCTCTCCATTGTCCCAGATTCTCCCTGAAATATACATGTGCTTTGTTATTAACTTTGTTATTAACTTGTCTACAGATCGGCATCGGCGATCGTTGCACATCCCCTAGTGGTATGTACATGTCTTCATCATTTCTATATGTTCTCCGTAAAACAAGTTGTAAAAAATCGTAATGTGTGGAGTTTCCCACAAAAAGGAATACATCGTAAATCTTGGTCATTTAACACATTTATTGCATGTTAGGTATAACTCTTGCCTTCTTCGCAGTCGGAATACAAAGAAGACATGTATTGGATATCTTTATACGTCTTGTAGCTATAACGATTTATTCGTATACTCACATATCAGACTTGGAGTTCATGTCGGCGTGGGTCATTTCTATCTCCGGTGGAAAGTCCGTGCCGTCCCAACCGCTGTAGGCTAGAGCCAGACATACAGCTGAGACAGTCACAATGCTTAACAACATTGTAGTCCGCTGTTAAACGCTTTATGGAAATCGTAATTCTTAATTTCGCAGTTAATCTACAGGATGCGCGTGTCAAACAACATACTGTGCAGTGTATTACTGGACAATCGCTGACGTCAACGATTATGACGTCGACAATTTGCGTGTCAAATGCACGACGTCATTCGTTCAGGGAAGCAAAAACAGTGAAAATACATCTTAAACGTCATTCTGTCACCATACAACGACGTCACAATGGCAAACTAATTAGAACGGTGTGAAATGTACGTTAGATTCCCCTTTTAATAAGTACAAGAGATGAGTTCGTAGAAGTGACGTTAATCGAAGTGACGTCACGTATGCGTTGTGGAGGCTGTGGAACATGTTAGAAAGAAAAGAATGGAATGAATTTCGACGCAAAGGCTTCAAAAACGTCAATCATTTTACGGACTTGTTCAAATGATATTTTTAAAGGAACAAACCTGCTTTACAGAAGCAACTTTTTCGAGGCGATAATAAAATAAAGCGATGAAAGAAAGTATTCAAAATGCAACGAATAAAATAAATGACACATTAAACCAATAATAGAATTTCGTCTAATTTTTCTTTTGTTTGTGTTAAAATGCGTGACAATATAATTAACACGATGAAGGCTTAATGGTATGCCCGTCATGTATGTCATAACGTTTAATTGACCAAGATTTCGCTGACAGTTTCTAGATATAATCGTAGAATAAATCTATTAATTGTTATTCAACTGCTGACTTGTGATGTAAAATTTTATCAGTTTATTTTAAATAAATTCCCTTAGATTGACTGTATCCTCATTTCCTCATTCCCTACAGAGGACGTCTTATCGATTATATTCCTTTCGAGGTTCTTTTCAATAAGTATTCAGTCAGGTCGTATTTGGTGAATGGGTAAGAGTGAAGGAATTTCACGGATCAGTCACAAGAAATATAGGAATTAATTTTTACGATAACAGATGCCCTATTCGGATAACTTTGACAGACCAGTGAACGTAATTAAGATAAATGTCACCTTCAAGTTTAAATGAACATCACTAATACGGTGTTTTGATCACATTATCTCACATTAGACAGGACGCTCTGAAAATGGGATTCTCTCGTCATTCGTGTATCTCTGACACTCCGTATAACAGGGCTAATGTCGGCCACCTCAACTTCTCTGTCAATCCGCTATTATCTGTACTAGGTAAGAAACGTCCAGACAATCAACCGTTCTTACATTGCACATGTACAGATCAGCCAGTCCACTACGGCGATTTTACTTATCTCAGTTTAGTTTCAGATTTGAAAGAGCACAATAACTGTGTACTGTACTGATTAACACAAAACACTGTCAGTGACTTCCTCTGCTCTTTAAAGTCTCCACCTAGGAATTATCAGTCTTCACATCTGAGACGACATTTATTTGTAATCTTTGAATTATTGTTAAAAAACTTATTGTTACCGTTCTCAAAATGCAATTGACTAAGAAAGAAAAATAGATTTTCACAAAATCAATATGATTAATTCGAGAGTCCAACGATTTGCTGATAAATTGACTATATTTTGCTAAATGAGTTTATTATGTCTGGTATATTGTTTGTTTGACTGAGGTTTAACGTCATACTTAAGGTTATTTCACTCATATAACGGCATACCACCCCAAATGGGTCGAGGAAACAAACAAATACAACACAGGACAATCACAAGACGTAATACAATGACACCACAAACAGAAAAGGGCCCACTTTTACAAAAGGTCGTATACGACAATAAAATATCGTACGATATATTTACGATATAGTTTAACATGACGACATTTTATGGTATATATGACATTTTTTAACATGGCCCCAGCTTTGTGTTGCCCTTTAGAACTAAGAACACCGGGGCAACCAGAAAATCACTCCAACCGCCCGCCCTATTGTAATTAACCTGACCAGATGTATTGGTGAATTGTTCTGGATATACCGTGCCTAAGCCTATCAAAATGAAACATGAAATAACATACTTTATATCTCACCTGGATCTATTACTGGTATTTAACAACAATCCGGTCAATTTGTCGCTTACTTTCAATGCTTTACAAATGTTCAAGTTTTAAAAGGTTAGAGTAGTGGATTTAATGCTTTTTTAAAAAAACCATCAGTAGGCTATCAACTTTAAAATTTATTGAAAACTTTCGCCAGTCTACAAATTGATATGGGTCCATTTAATAGATGTTTGTCTTCAAGATCTCTCTCTTGTCTCAGCCATGTCTGGCCACTACAGTTGAATACACTGACTATAATGTCGGAGATTTATTTCTTTATTTCATAAAACTTCATCACAATTTACTTCTTACGTTCATAAACATGCTCGACACTTATTCCTGCACAGACTTGGAAGCTTCGGGCACATTTTAATTGATCTTACTGTGGTAGTGGAAATAGGGAAAACTGTACATTAAACATTGGTTTAGGCTACGATTTTTATGTTCGCAGAGAGCTCGCTTACTGTCAATTCGAACTGTAGGACAAGGGATGTCAAAGATAGCAGCTCGTCGTTATTTTCAATCCAATAAGACGGCCTTGTTGAGGCCAGTTCCTTGGACTGACCAAACTCCCGTAGATCTCACAGTGAATGGTGCTTATTATCGAGATGGTAATAAAGGGAGACTCCCGGACAATATATTCCACGACCTCATTCCCAGAGTACACATTTACCAATTGTCGTGGACTGGCAGATCAGTTTAATAACTGACAATCATATTAACTTGCAGATAAATATAGCTAAGCCGAGTCTTGAGAACAGAACACAAAGAATGTTCCGTAAAAGTATCAAGCATACAAATGCAATGATGAAAAGCTAATAACATTGAGATAATACTTATAGTGCCAAATATTCCCCAAAGGAATACCGATCAACACAAAAATGAAGGTATTGATTTTTTTTTATTCGTGTTTTAACCGTATTCCTTGTTTACTTCTTAACATCTCTCTACATATTTTTCTCCTAAGAAATTTGTTTTTCTTTCCTATTGATTTGAGACAATCACTCACTCTAGATGTGTCTACATGGATGTCACATGTTGTCATCGTTTGGCAATAATTCCTTCGTTGTAACATCTATATCGTCACAGTATGTTTGAAGATAAGAACAACATCCGAGCAAAAAGATAACATTTAAGTTTACGAGAGTTTAAGGATATTTAGCCGTCTTGCCTCTTGAATGTAGATTATGAAAGATTATTTATTCAGTATACATTTATCATTACGTCTCTATTCTGTGCTAAAGATTTTATTGAGTTTATTTTCTTCAACACATATTGTCTTGATAAGAAAACAAACAACAAATAAATAAACCACGTGGAGTTGTCTGGCTGCAAATCCTAATTTAAGATGGCCTTATTTAAAGAAATGATCAATGGCTCAGTTTCAGGTTAATTGGCTGTGTGGTTAGCGTGTCTGCTTACTAATTCTACTATGATGTACCGCCTTCGGGTTCGAGTCCTTCCCGTCCATCACCAGGTATACGAGAGAGTGGCACGATGTTTACGAGGTTTCATCCCTGTTTTCCAGCGTATGTAAGCAAATAAATCAAGTTGTTGACAACATGCGAGTGTAATGCGCCTTTAACTCATACACGCTCTCTTCTACGACAAGGTTTTTCAATTTTTCACATTCGTGGCCAATCGTGTTCTACCGTCGGACACCAAACTGGAACATGAAGTCACGCTGCAACGGACAGTAAACAGATATCTTGCTAGTCGAAACGTAGCTGTGACGTTGTCTTGATGTGTGGTTATTGCGTCTTGCTCATTCGTATACCCATCCGTGGCTTGAAAAGCTACTGCATTTCTCGGCTTCACGGCGATCCTCATGGGATTTACTACGATGATGATGGCTGAGCAGGACTTATACCAGGCGCCATCAAGAATGAGTGTTTGTACCACATGATTCTTGTTGCTGTGGTCGGGAAAAACTTAAACAAGGCACCATTAAGAATGAGTGTTTGTATCACATGATTCTTGTTGCTCTAGTCTGGAAGAACTTAAACCAGGCACCATCAAGAATGAGTGTTTGTACTACATGATTCTTGTTGCTGTGGTCGGGAAGAACTTGAGCAAGGTACCATCAAGAATTAGTGTTTGTATCACATGATTCTTGTTGTTGTGGTCGGGAAGAACTTAAGCAAGGCACCATCAAGAATGAGTGTTTGTACTACATGATTCCTGTTACTGTGACCGAGCAGGACTTCGTCTCAAGAACCACAAGTGGGAATATTTTTAATTAAATCTACCTAAACTTTTATGTCCACTTGAAAGTTAAGAAGAAATAAAAGAAGTCAATATAAATGTTTCATCGGAAAATTGAAATGTCGGGGCGGCACCTGAGGTGAACCGACATTATCAGTTTAAAGTTTAAAATGGGAGCCGCTATAAGCATCAATGAAATACTTAACCATAACGTTGCATTGGAATCATTACGGAATTTCTCTGTACTCCTGCTAAGTAACTAATAAATATGTTTATTTGAACTGTATCGTCTTAATACAATTGTCTGTAATTCAGAACCTTTTTTCGTTGTGCCTATTGATTGCATTATCTTTATGCTGTAACTCTCTTACCACATTCAATATCATCTTCAAAGTGCAGACCGCCCGTGTACCTCGACATGATGCTAGTGCTCTTGGGGATTAGACTCTATGGGTTTAGTAGCATTAGATAAAAACAAGTATTCAGATCATAAACGCCATCTTTCCTAAGATGCATGGAGATAACTGATCTATGAGTCAGCACCTGGGTACATTGCGAACTAAACTACGGTTATAGAAGGTCTTATTGGTGAGCAATATGGATTACTCGTTGAATAAGCCAAATAAACCTAACCGCACCACAGAATGATTGAACCATAACATAGTCTGGGTGTAGGTATATTCTCATTCAATAAGCCAAGTAAACATTACCTAACCACAGAATGATTGAACCATAACATAGTCTGG
>JAQQZZ010157543.1:0-12226 GCA_030265115.1 Mopalia vespertina | reverse complement strand
ATCAAATGGTGATAAATACACCAAATGTGACCTATTTAGGCTAAACTATTACATTGACCAGAAACCTCCACTCAATTGCTTCACATCAATACCAAATACTCCACCAAAAACAAATTTCCAGCAGCAGAATAAATAAAACAAGACAACAGACCATATTTATATTCCAAGGTGACAAAAACGGAAGTCTATAATAGTGGTCTTACGCCTGTTGAGTACAAACGGCATTTCAATGTTTACAGTGGAGAGCACTTCCAAGGGAAGTAACTCATAAATTGTGAGGGCCAATATATCCTTTCGGGCCAATATAGCATAATATAGCTCTATGGAATGGTTTATACCGTAGATTTACACGCTGATCAAACCATCATGTTTATACTGTAATGAAAACGCCCGGCGATACCATCACATTTATACCGTTGTGTAATACTCTGGTGAAACGATCAGGTTTATATCGTAGTCTTATACCCTGTGATATCCTCACGTCTATACGGTAGGTTACTACCCTGTGATGTCATCACGTTAATACTGTAGTGCAATAACCTGGTGATACCAGCACAGTTATACCGTAGTGTAATACATTTTTGATACCATCACGGTTATACCGTAGTGTAATACACTTTTGATACCATCACGGTTAAATCGTACTGTAAAACCTTGGAAAAAGCGTCACGTTTATAACGTAGTGTGATACCATGGTGAAATGATATAGTTTATGTTCTTGGGTGATGTCATCATTATACGCTTTAGTGTACGTACTGGTGTAATGTCATGGTCATCAGATTCAGTTTCGGTTCGAGGGAAATATCTTCGTAATGTTGTTTGACCGGGAGCACTTTTCTCAGCTCATTATCGTACGGACTGCAAATCGGAATATTTAACATGTACATTTTGGTGAAAATCTGGAATACTCCAGATTACAAATAGGTTCATTTGGTGAAGATCCAATAATATCATTTAAACCTATTACAACTTGAATTAACATCGGCGGAAAATAACAAAAATGATTTTTCAGTGGTTTATTTCTCAAAAGGTAAAGACTTTACCGCGAACAAATTGTTTATATAATAAAATATGCCGAAGACTGAACAAGTCTGAACAATCTTGCAGGAAACATTTGAAAAATTGAGGCCGAATGTTTTACAAAATCACATTTTATCACTATTATAAACTTCCAATGTTTAACATTTCATAAAAGAAATACAAATATCTAGTCCATGTTGAACTCAAAAGATCCAGGAAGACCTGAATGGGCCCACCTTTTTTACAAAATGCTCCGCTAATTCGAATTCAATTGGCAATTCCCATTATTATTCCCTTAACTGTCACTTCTGGTTAAATGAAGACCAGTTATTGTGATTGGGACATCAAGCCATGATGGCGTCGTTTAACACACATGTAAACAAATATTCTTAGGCTATTTGATTTCTGGTTAGGTGCTTCGTTTATTGTTTCGTTTTCTAGTTATTTGCCGTGTGTGACTTTGTTTGTACATGTATATAAACCAAAACGTTTGATTTATTAAAACGGAATCGGTATCCAATTGTTTTCTGCCTTTTGTATTGAAGAGAAAGTTGCCATTCATTCTGTAGCTTGTAGCGCATAACTAATCCACCAGTAGGCTGACAACAAACTGAGAAAATGCCACGCAATTCTCTCCAGTATGGCAAAGAAAAGCAATTTGTTTCGTTGGAGTCTCGTTTGTCTTAACCACCGATTTACAACGTCAAATGAATTCTGGGAATTAACCACCACCACCCCAACCCGAAGAGAAAAAAGAATGATTTTTGTTCCGATCCATTTCATACAATAAACCATTCAAACGGAATAAGGCACTTAGGCCTTATTATTGATGTCTTAAATCCATACTTCTCATTACTTTTGTTGACTAATTAAGAAATTGAGTATTATTAAATGACCCCTCAGTTAACTAATATACTTTTTCTGTTTTTCAGAATATTTATAATGATTTTAATATTTTGTGTTATAAATGTACAATCCATATTAAACTTGAGACAGGTAACTTAATATATTACACCTACGTCGGCAATCGTAATGGGCTCGGGGTTACTCGATATTAATAATTTGGTTCATAATTTCAGATACACGATTCAGTTAATCTAAATATGAAAACATTGTTTGGTGTTCAATCAGTGACCTTTTTAAAAGTGGAAGTCCAAGAAAACATCCATACAGTATCGGTGTGCTTTGAGGCTTTTGTTTTGTTCTTCTTGTGAAAGTCTTGCGAATATCTTTTCTAGTGATACAACACACGCCTATGTTTTCTTGGGATCGTTCAAAGACTGATCACTTGGCTCGAAACGTCTGATGGACGTTTGCTACTGAAAGTATCAAAAGTAAAACCTTTCAGAGGTTTCTGAAGAAATATGGTTCTTTTGAGGTGAAGACGTAAGCGCATATTCTTTGGGAAAGAACAACAAAAACTAGCGTCAAGGCCGTGTTGGAGATTATTGTTCGCTGTTAACTATGGCTGTACTCAACGAGACACGACACATAAATACCATTCTGAATATCATCAGTGTTGTGAAAGACACACTTTTGACTAAAAACAAGTAAGATCAATCGCCTTGATCTTTTCCACAGAAGATGGATACAAAGATGGAATATCTCTTTTCTGAAAATGGGCTGATCGGAAGTATTAATTCAGTTGAAAACAAAAGCCTCTCTTGTAAAATGGAACCGTGTTTGCTCTTTCTATGCGATACAATCTTGCAAAAAGTACAGGTATTTCAAAAAGGTCTTTAATATATCTCAAGACAAAAAATAAGAAATCGAGGAACAAACTATCATAGTTAGTGAACAGTGACAGTTTGATGATTGTAAAGCTTAAAACACTAGAGTAACATAACTGCTACTATTTGTGTATAAAGATGAGAATTTGATAAATTAGGAATTGTTTACGCCTTGCTTAAGGTTCTTTCGTTCCTATGCTTGAGACTTGTTCTTTTTCTTTCTGAAACAGTGCGCGAAAAGGTCAAATTTCTAAATAAACGTTGTTCTGTAATTCACGCGATGTTCAGCATAATGCCTATTCAAACACATACTTAAAAGGCTTCTTATACATTATCAGATCACTTACAGCGACTAAAGGTTGACACGCGTCTCACTTTGAGTTTGATATTGCATATAAGTAAGCCATCCAATGTTTAGATAAACCGTGCATATGCTGGTCAGATTGTGTTATTTAATAAGACGATGTAATACTGCAGCCATTTTTCTTATGTTTTTTAAAGATATATTCACTTATATTTATACTTTATATCTTTTGCTTAAATCTGTAGCAATTTACGGTTGTTAAATAACTTGTGTTTATACTTGCCAAGAAGCCCGTTTCCAGTAGCAGGGATTTAATACAATCTAAGCCGATTAAACGTCGGTTCCCATTAATCTGTTTTCTGTCTTGTCTGTTCAATGGAAAGTTGCTGTTCATTAATCACGATTTGTCTATCTTTTCGCCCATTACATAATCGACTGGCAAACTGAAATCATGACAAGAAAACCAGAACTCTCCTCTACATCTCCTCGCACAATTAAACCTGTCCTATTCCAATAATAAGTTATACAAACACAGTAAATGACGTCTAAAATTTAATACATTTCACTAAAACATTGAGTATTCTAAATGACCCATTCAAATATTCACATTTAACACCGAATATAGATCTGTATTCTCTCAGATTCACACACTTCCAAATTATACAGCTTTTGGAAGTTAAAATAAAAAGAACCGGCACGAGTGAATTAAATTTTGTTTGGTTTGACAGCAGGGCCTTTTGTAGTGCATTTCATATTTACTTTAGTTCAAAAATTGTTTGTTTGTTTGTTTGTTTGATTGGGGTTTAACGCCGTACTTAATGTTATTTCACTCCGATGACGGCGTGCCAGTCCATTGGGTGAAAGAAACCACCCCGACACCACTGGTATCAAACACATACAAGTAGAGGGCTGTTGGGGTTGGTTCTATGATGTTCTTGGGTCTAATTAATAGATGAAAGCGACCTGTTAAGGTGTTTTTGTAATGAGTCTTGCGTTTTTCTTATACAGTCGTCGACGCGAGTGGCGTCAAATTAGCAGAAAAAATACCATTGAAGTTTGTATTATACACTTATCAATAAATTAGTCACCGAATGCATCAGTCAATTAGTCAACCATTTTCTGGTGAACTTCCGCAAAACTAAACAAATATTTGATGATTTAACTGACCAAATCAAAGCGCTATCTTACCAGATTACAAACATCTATTATCCATCTCCAACAGACACCAAACGTTAAAAAATATGGATGCGTGCCTTATATGGCGCCACACTCTGCTAAATTAAAAATTTACGAGGAGTATATAATGTAAAGTGTATCTCGTAACATTAATTTGTATTACAGTCAGTTCAAGATAAATTTACAATCATCCTTAGCCTCATTTGGAAATTGCTAGTGTTTTTTAAAAATAAAAATACTATATCTCAATATATCACAAAGGTAGACATTATCCTGTTCGCATTGTGCAAAGAAACACTTGTACCAATGAAACCATTATACTATAAACAGATAAAGAAGCAGACTAAAGTCCTCATCAACCACACATACTTGGCAGAGTAGGTGTCGACCAGTCAAGTGAAGGTTATACGTTGCGTTGAGATATATTCCCTGTGTATAATGAAGAAGTTATAATATTTGTATTACGGACATTTTCTGGTAGATATTGTTTCTAAAAAAAATTGTATAAAAAAACACATTCTGTCAGCACCTCAGCCTTCTTAGATCGGGTCAACCAGTTTGCCAAGTTTAAATCAGACCTCTGTTTTGGAGAGACGTCGGGGAAAGTAAACATTGGCAAGACATTCAAAGAGCCGCACGAACATACCCACACGCTTAGCAGTTTTGTTTAATCCAACTTTGCGAAAACGCAGTTCGACTATACCATCGAGCGAAAGTTTCCCGGATGCATCAGTCCTGGAGGGTGTTTGTTGTATTTTGTAACACATCAACATATCTGTTTGTTCTACACCGAGATGAAAAGCTGACTATGACGCACTACAGACAATCTGCAGTGGGTACCGTCTGGTTATACATGTGATCATCGTTAACTGTATACATGCAATGCTTTCACAACTTACGTGCTTACATAATCTAGGTCTCTTGAAGACAGCAATTAAAAACACATTGTCCTTTCCAATATATGAAACGTAGAAAAGCTAATACTTGTCTAGAATACAAGTAGGTATATGCACTATTAGGGAACAGTTGTCCTTAAAGGTGCGCAATAACTGCATATAACCTAGCTTTTGCATTTCGTGTCAACAACTGGGTATTTCACGGCGGTTTATTATCGTTTACATCAACAGTTTGTCTCGGTCGTTTACTAATTCGTATGGCAAAAAAACTTTTACAGAAGCTGCCAGAAACATTGTACAACTTCGGACATTTTTGTTTAAACAACATCAACCAATTCTTCCCAGATTATCATCATGTGAAATTGTTGATTTATAATGCTGTGTAAACTCTAAAATAATTTCGCTTTTGGCAAATAGGTATACATATTTCGGTTGATGATATGTTTGGAGGTAAACATGTTCAACCGTGATATGCGTTTTAACTTTTCATTATGGGGTCCAATCATTTTCGAATAAACCAGACATATTATAGTTCGAGACAACTTATATGATTTATGTTGTATTCTCCAACCAGTCTGTTGAAGCACGACCAATTTGAGGACCCACTCAATGCTGTGATAGTAGTTTTGGACGTAAAAAGATCAATAGTTAGAATCAATATTTATTTCAAGCAAATTCTTAGTGTTTAGAGAATACTGAAAACGTATCTAAACATCGACAACACAATGTTTAAATGGTTAACTTTGTCATGTAATTTAAAGTATATTGATAACAAATTTCAGCAATTTAAAATATGCCTACCAGAAGATAAAAAATGTTGTCCTCTTTGCTGATGTTTTAACCGTCAGCTTTAGTCTGAAGTATAAAGTACATAGCATAACCACAGTTACACGATAGATATCAAACATTTTATTACATTAACAGTAATTAAATAACAATAAAATTAACATTGATTGATCATCAACGATCCGGACAATAAAAAAAGGGAACGATGGTGTATCAGTATGTGACCATGACCTTTTACAATCGATATTTATGTGTTTAAATATTACAGGGTTTGACAAACGAAACATTGAGTATGGTATTTTAAAATCTACCTGGATTGACTTAGTATTGGCCAGATTTCGAAATATGCGTCCTTTCTGTCACACGTACATTTAGGTGTCTAACGGTCATAAATTACTAAAGCTATTCAGGACTATATAATAATGCTGAATAATCGGAAAGACAACTGCCTTGGATACCAGCTGTGGCTATCGTTCCGCTGGTTCACAAGATATTTTGACAGCAATTAAAAAAAAGACAAATGAAATAACATAAAATTGTTTTACTTGAAGGAAGCTTCCGTACCCTTACTTATAAACATGTAACCATTGTTGGTTACCTTCAACAAGCACACCAGCTTTAGTTGGATTATTTCTTTTTGCTCATGTCTGAGTTAGTATTGCTGATGAAGAATATATACATAGTGGACAATTTAAGCCAATCGAAATTGTTAAACCTTGTGGCTAACAATTAGAATACAGGCACATAATAATACAAGCGTTTATATCTTATTAGAATGGAGCACTGTTAAGGTTACTAAGAGATAATCTACTGTATGTTGTGAAAATGACACTTGAAAAATCATGTAGTTTGTCTTATAGAGCGGCTGTGTTTGGTATACACACATCTCAAGATTTTGTCGTAAAGATCTGGGTAATTCATAAAACTATTTTATTATGCCATAGAATATGTTCTAATATATACGGGTTAAGATAAACCTTTCGTGTTTCCTGACTTTCCAAAACTGTATTTTATATAAGGCTGTCTAGGGTATATGTACAACACATGTTATCATGTCAATCCGGTGTAATTATACAAGCGGTTCTATTGTATTTATTTATTTATATAAACATTACAAATAGTTACAGCATAAAAATGATTTTCTGCCCAATAAATAGCAAGCTAGCCTATTTGACTATCACAAATGTCTGTGAAGGAATGTGCCCAAAGTATGGAGTGTCTTCAATGATATACACAGACAAGACAACTATAGAGCAGGTGGCTAAGCGTGACTATGTTCTCTCGATACTTAGATGGCTAAAGTTTCAATCAGCAGTTGTGACTGTCAGAGTTTGGTAGCACTTAGACGTTAATGAGGATGGTCAGAAGCTAGTTATTGATCGGCCTGTAGGATGCTATTCACGTAAGGACTGTCTGGGGTAAAGGCACAAAGTAATGAAGCAGTACCGTGGATGTATAGATGAAATGGTCCAAAACTAAACCGAAACTCAATATGTCTAATACAGTCTCAAATAGATCAGTTTTGAGTCTCGAGAAAGGATCGCAGATGTCAATGCTACGTGCATGGAATTACGTTATTTTTTGTAAACATTACTATAATATCATTCCTATAATTCGCACATCATTGTCGTTGATATTTTCAAAAAACTTTATTTTGCGTGAAAATACAACAATACACACAACTCAAGTGAATTCCATATCTTGCTTTCATCCTAAATATCATCTCTCTACGGGCAGTATGTTCCAAGTATAGACATACCGTATTTGCTTTGCACTGGAGGAAAATGTATTTTCCAACACAGCAACATACTTCCCATTTCATGATTGTGTTAGATTTCCTAGTTTCTGTGTGAGTACATCCCATTTATCAAGCAATGGGTAAAAGTCCGCTAAATTTGTCAATATCGGGAATAAGACCAAATTAAGTCCATACAAGTAAGGTGGCGAACCATTGAATTACGTCATGAAAAGTCTGTGTTAAACGAACTCGATCACATCAACAAAAATCCTTATTTAACAGCCGATGTGAATAAAATTTGCAAAAAAATTATCTCTATCGCATTTTGATTTGTTATTTGCATATTTGTTTCGTTTGGTTTGCTTCTTTTTGATTTTTTTAAGAATTTACTGTGCCGCTCTTAATAATAACAAATTAAAATTTCCTTAGGTAAATTTCTCGGCGCAAACGCACTTGTAAGTATTATCTGATACTTGGTAAAAATATATATCTATTCAATAGCTATTCGTTATTTTATATTGGCGAGTTCCACATTTGTATTATATCAAATGACATGTCGTCCAATAGCACTTCGAGTCTTTTTCCATGTTTTTCCAAGAAAACCGCAAAAACTGTGAATGCTCATGCTTGAATTAAATTTCAGTTTTTGCTCACTGAACTGATTACAAAATGAGAAAAGAATACTATTTAGTTATGTAAAATCAATAATTCACACGAGGGCCATTATAAAAGACATATGTTTATTGTACAATGCCTTTGTCGCATGGTAAAACAGCTTATTAGCAAATAGAAACAGCTGCTTGTACTCGTAATATCTTTTCGGTGTCTGATAATTAAGTAAACACTGGTTATTTATGTATATTGCGCAACACGCACGATGCTCTTGGGAACCAATAACACCGAGAAGCCCAGAGTTTATGCCGAAGGAAACATAACTTATTAAAGAAGAAATTAGAATAGATTGATTTTAAAACCTTATGGTGTCAGCTCAACCCAACAACACAATCATAATTCAATCCATTAATTGTTATTATTTACCACTCAGACTCGAACATTCTTTTTTTGTAAACACGGTCAACAAACTAAAGTACTTAGTGAAATAAGTATAAGTACCTAAGTTATTTAAAAAGAATAATGTTATCCCATTGTGGGGATTTGTCGATTATGATGCTTTCCGGGTCAAAAAAGTTAATCCTTGAACTCGTTCTCAATCTGCTCCTTGTTGGACGTTGTGCACAGCACCATCTCGTTAGAGAAATGCTGTTGTCATAGAACCATATAACTAGTTTCATTGCGTTAATAGTTTGGTAAAACGACAAGAATTAACACGCTTGATGTGCCGCATACTGTTGATACCGAAGAATATCTGCTTACACTGTTGATGTTTGTATTATATAAGTTATAGGCCGTGTTACTCAACTCATCGATATGACTTAAATCGTTGAATGATTGGTAAAATCCACTCGGTTGCATTTTGTTGCTCGGTGATTCGGGCCATGTTGAAAAGTACTTATGGTAAAAAGACCTTAACAATACCGTCTATACTCTCTTGTTTGATTCTCCTGTTTTCTGATCGCAAACTCGAGATATCTTTCTTATTACTTTAACAGTACGATTCTGAAAATGGTGACAGTTGTTTGTGCCATCAGTGTGTATGCAGGTTATAATTTGTAAAAGAAACAACAAGAAGTTGTTTGTGAGGTCAAATGTCACGACTCGTATAGTATACAAATGTTGAAACCAATGGGAAAAAGTGTAAAGTTGTGTTCATTAAGAATGGCCTTGATTTATGCCTGGGATTTCACACGGTTGTGGGTTTCTCTAGTAATATTATGGTATAATATTGTATCAAATTTTACACATCATTCTGCCTATTGCTTTCTTCTGGAAGTTTATCGTATTATGTTTGAGCGAGACCTCTTACGTCATTTACTTGAATTAACCGGATTGTATACAAGTGTAATTGAATAATACGTGTTTTCTGTTCGTGGGTTTATAAACGAGCAGAATTGATAAATAAATCATTCAAATTGTTTACGGCTTGATGGCGATGGTGATAGCTGTTTCCTGCTGTAATCAATCACTCAGTACAAATGGATCAACACCGCAGTCATATCGTGATTGTAAGCAAGTTATAACACAGCATGCCCGGCTAATATGTTTTCACGTGCGAACAGTTCACCACTCCCAATGACAAAGACCTGTACGTTGGTGTAATATTGAGGCTTCATGGAAGTACAGATTCAACTGTCGACCACAGATGTAAGCACTGGACGCGTATCTTGTTCGTTTATACACTCTTAGAACAATATGGCTCTAATCAAAGAACTGTTTTAGTCGTATTGGTTCCATATAGAACCATCCGCTTTTCTAAAGACCCCTCAGAGAGCCATTATTTCTAAGAGTGTACACACTGCGTATATTCATTTAGACAAATTTAGGTGGAATTCACAGAATAGGTTGTTTAGCGGCCTAGGAGATACTAAACTAGTGTATAAGACAATCTTCCATTGTTTCGGCACTGGATCAAAGTAATTATTTCGTCTCCCCCTCCCATTCCCCCTCTAAAATGTTTACCCATATTGTTATACTAACGGTATAACATCCGCTGTTACATTTTGCTGATCATTAAAGGTGTTCAGCCGGTATTTCTTTAGTCACTGATGCCTTGTTTAATTGGGCCTATTTGAAACTCACCTTAAGCTTTTCTGCTGAATTGTATATCACCAAAAGTTCCAATATGGTGTAGATTTCCCAGCTGATAAAATAAATAACGTCTAATAAATCTTGTTAACATCTCACTTATATCAAGTTTATATGCGTCAATATAGAATCCAAGAATAGATTTCCAGATGTATTAAATTTATTTAAAAATGATTAAAATGCGTACTGCAGCAATTTGTCTGGTTAGCTTGTGAATCTGTAAATTCACACAATAAAACAAAAACCTGTTGTTATCCTATGGGAGTCGTCCCACTGTATCTGATCTATACATAGTGTACAGTGCTTTGAAGCGGTTTGTTTGTTTGATCAAGGGTATTTTACTTATATGACGACGGATTGTCCATGTCACAGGGCTCCTTGCTTAAGTACGACGGAAAACGGAAAGAAAACCTCGCAAAAGCCATCCCAATGATTACCAGAGCCACATCGTGTAACTCATTCATATATCTGATGGTCGACAGAAGCACTCGAATTGGCATTTAGCACAATTAGAAATATAATTTTTAAATATGTTCGGTAGACAAAATGTTTCTTATAGGTTGTGTTTTTATACCCAGTTTGTAAATGTGCATATCTAAGGTTGTGTTAAGTTACACGTCAGTCGTTTTTCAATGAGCTTTAATCAATTTGATATAAATGTATACAAATATCTCCAGTGACTTTTACAGTGAAAATTTACTGTATAGGACAAATGATCAATAATTGCATTGTTATCGGAATCTAAAGTAGGTAAAGTTTTTATCTGTCCGTGTGTGTGTCAGACTGGTGAAATAGTTAGGCTTTACCCTTATAGGTCATCGAAGCCCTATATTAAATGGGGTGGAGGGGAACACGATATGGTAATGTCGAGCGAAGAATCTTTCTGCTAGCCCCATTCGTATAAATAATCTCCTGTAAACCTTCCAGACAAGTTAACTGTATGGAACAGGTGGTCAATGGTTTCTTCGTTCTCAGATTGTTAAGACCGGTAAAGTTACAATCTGTGCTCGCGTGTGTCAGTGTGGTGAAACACTTAGACCGTAACGATGACTGGAAACTACCCATTGAGGTCCATGCCCATGACGTAATCACCGCTTGATTCTAAGACAAGATAAAACAGTGATACTGTAAATATGTCTTTGAAAGGTTTCCGAATAAATCCAAACTAAATTGGTCTTGTGTTGACTTTGATGGTCCAGAAAAGATATCAGCCAAACATTGAGATAAAAAAAAATTATGTTGACCATATTTTTGCAACTCTTGCAAGTGTTACGATATACATGTAATCCCAATAATAATATACTAATTAAAGTGAGCTTAAACGACCAACACATTTGATATAACATACACTATTTATTATAAATAGGCCTAAATAGGGTAATAATTTAAGAACTACAATCGTTAATTGTATAGGTACAATGGGTTCAGTGTGTGTTACGATAAATACAATAAATGGGAGTACGAGTAGTTATATTTGAGTTTGAATAGTTACAAAGATGATAAGGTTTGTTACTTACAAACAACAATGAACAGGAGTAAATGAATCCAGTCAATAAGGTAAAGTTTGTCCGTGCTGAATAACCCTGTGTGTAGAGTACTCAAATAGACATAATAACGAACCCCAAATGGTATAACGCTGATATCTCTCACGAATCAGACCAGCCAGTAGAACAAAAAAAAGTGGAGTACAAACGTGTTCAGTCGACTTGGAGCCTTGACGTATACAACAATTCTTCTGGATGAATCCATAGGAAACCTCACTTGTACAAAATAAATCACAACTACCAATGTCGTATACAACTTCTCGAGACAAGGTGTGTCCTGACGTAAAACTCTATTCCACACCTTGTCACACTTTGGCCATATTTGTAGT
>JAQQZZ010157532.1:0-12226 GCA_030265115.1 Mopalia vespertina | reverse complement strand
TCCTAAGCAAACGATTTAAAGGACTAGCAATGGCACTGTAATTAGGAATAAACTTTCTGAACCAATTCAGCAATCCTAGGGCACGCCGTAACTCTGATGGAGATTTAGGGGTTGGGTAGTTTTGTATAACCGTTACACGGTCAGTTGGGGGCCGAATTCCATCCGCTGATATTTCATGACCCAAGAAAATACAACTAGATCGAGCAAATGTACATTTACCTGGACCTAGTTTCAAACCAGCGTTATGTAATCGGGTAAATACATCCTGTAGGTCAGATAAATGCTGGTCAAATGTCTCTGAAAATATAAGTACATCGTCCAGGTAACACAACACGGAATGAAATGTCAAACCACAGAGAACCTTGTCCATCAGAAGTTGGAAACTATTTGGGGCTGTTTTTAATTTTAAGAATTTGTACTGAATGCAGTGTATCTTGCTGAAGAATGGTCAACAGCCATTTGAAAGAATCCCCATGACAAATCAATTGAGCTGATGAAATTTGGCGTTCTTTGAGAAAACGATTCCGTAAGTTCTTGAAGGTCGGGGATTTGGGGGTTAGATGTCTAAAATCACAACAAAATCTATACATAGACAATGCTGCTTGCTGTGTACCTGGTTCAAGACCAGCCTTCAAGTTGTGTTTTTTAACTAACACGACTGGGCAAGTGATTGGTATATCTTCACTTTCATGAACAGGGGCAATAACTCCTTGTGACAAAAACTCATCTAGTTGATGTCTAAGAACTTCACGTCTTTCTGACGACAATCTATAGGGACTACTTTGGAGATTAACTTCGAACTTGGTAGGCAGCTTCCTCCTGTTAAGGCGACGGATGGGATTTCATTTCACCATTCCATAAAAAGAAGCGGCTGTTATTCTATAATTTCACAATATCCATGCTTGTTTGTGTTGTGAACAAGATAAGTAGAGAATAACTTCACGGACTAGCTTCATACCGTGAATATAGCTTCCTACCTTTAAGACAATTAATGGACGGGATTGTCATTGAATTTCTCCAAGTTCCGTAAAACAAGATGGCCGCCATTTCATTATTTTACAATATTCATGTCTGTATATGTTGAGAACAAATTCAAGGTTCAACTTGACACTTGAAATATAGCCTACTACTAGCAAGACAACGGATGGGACTTCATGTCATCAAATTGCCCAAATCAATATGGCCACCATGTCATAATTTTTCAATATTCACGCCTATGTGTTGTAAACATGATATTTTGAGAACGAATTCACTGAATAACTTGAAGCTTGTAGCTTTTATCCAATTAAGACAAATGATTGGCTTTCATTTCACCAACGTCCGTAAAACAAAATGGTATCCATTGCATTAGTTTACAACATGCATATATGTATATGTTGTGAACTCTGAAACAAATTCACAGATAAACTTGAAACTTGAAATATAGCCTCCTCCTGTTAAGACGATAGTTGGGGTTGTATTTAATCAAATTCGCTAAAACAAAATGGCCACCATTGCAGGACTTTACAAACACCAGAACCTTTTCCCTTTTGCTTTTTGAAGGAAAAAATGGGGATATGACTGGGATTATGAGCATATTTTTTCTAAAAAAAAAAAAACCCAGCCCTTTAGTGGTGGACATAGCAACTCAACTTGTTACGAGTTAGTTATGCCGTAATAACAAGTAAGTGATGTCGTAATTACGTGATAGCTATGTCGTAATTACAAGTTACAGGTATGAAAAAATAGGACTGACTTGGCTCCTACGGGCCACTATAAAGCGCCCTCTTGATAAAATTAACAATATAGTAACGCTATAGTTTTGTTTTTTAGGGATAGTACTTTATTACATGTTGTTTGAACAGATTCTGGTTTAGAACAAGAGCAATGAGTCGACGCATCTTAGCGTGGTCCTTTCGTCATAACAGATGACTTTCGATTGTGTTGTTTCTTTCTTTTCATTGTTTTTCTTCACTTTCTCTGCTTTATATCTTTTTTCAATCCTTAAATTGTGTTAACGTACGCACCAATGTGCCATTTGATCGTTTTCTAAATTCTGCTCTATGGGATAGAACAAACCCCGTGTAGCTTAATTCCCGTTAACTGATATTAGGCATTTGATTATTTGTCTGCAACTGATCTATACTGTATGGTTATATTTATTTTGGTGAATACAGTATTGAATTCAGAGACCAGCTGGGAAATCGAACCCATAGTGAGGCTCCAAATCGCCATGCAGCAGTAAATGCCACAACGGTCTCCAGTCGTGTCAGTCAGTATATTTTCTGAATTAGAATCTATTCAAGATAAGAAACTGCCATCCCAAAATAACGAAAAAACTGTTTATATTAACTTTCTAAACGATACCAAAACTCTTCTTTGCGCTATGCATATATATTACTTGTAAATATTTGTCCATCTCTCTCTTTCTATGTCAACAAAAAAACGCATACACTTTGGAATAAATACGTGCTTGTTATCAAGAAAATGGATTCGGTGTCGTGAATAAATGATAAATTGATATGCTATAAATTATTGTCATGAGAAAACGTAAGCTGATTAGGATCGATAAATAATTGATCTACTAGGACTAATGCAAGAGATAGCGATAACAACAACGTTCGTCGTAAATACATGGAATGACTTTATTTACATTTAACCGTAGGGCCTATTTGCGCGGAAGAATATCCTTTGCACTTAACGTCTCAGGAATACTGTTTTACGCTTCATCGTTAGCTATGGAAAATTTCTATTGAGGTTATAAGATAATAATGGCTAATTGATATCTGATCGAATTTAACCGGTCCATCCGATGTTACTGCGTGTCACAAAATAAATTTGGAACATTTCCTAGCCCATATTTGTCCAGTATTTCCACCACAGTACAATGTTTTGTTTCAAATTTTGTTCGGTTATAAATGAAGGGATACATCAGCACTGTAAATGAAGCCAAAAACGGTATTACTATACGCAATGTCAGTTGATTATTCTGGCGTTATTTGTGAGTGTAATTTCGCTCCGAAATACGAAAAAAATGTCTGAAAAACGTTGTCACGGAAATAGCTAAGTGTTTAAACGCTCATTAGCGCGTAATCGCCCCGCGTTGGCTTTGGATGCGGAGCTTAATATCCCTATCGATTAAATTTTATATCCTGGCCCTTTTGCGAAAATGCCAAGTATACATTCACGACAAAAGAGAGCTAAATGGCGAGTTGGCAGGTGGCAATATGTATTTGAACTGTATTTCTGCATTTTTACAAAGCTATACTGGTCGATTTACGGTTTGACAAATAAAATGTTCCTGAAAGCTCAGTATGTCAACCATTATAAGACAGTACTAATTCATTGAACACATGTATAATTGCGTGTAAGTGCTAAAATATTGAAATTACACAGATATATTTGCACTATAACGTTGTATCTCCAAATATGGCTACATTGCATGACTATATATTTCGGAGTAATAGAACTATCGAAGAAAGTGTCTCCGAAGCAATTGCTGCTGTATAAATGTTGCCATAGCAATATGTTATCATTTTTATTATTTGTTTATTATAAATTATTTTTTTATTTAGAAGCTAGCCTTATGTTTAAAGGTTTTGTACGGCTGGACGTCGTATCTCTATTGACTGTATATACAATTCAATAAGATACTTATTCGCATCTAATGGATCCGTATAAGCGTCAGTGTCGAATAGACGTGAAAGACAGGTACATAATTTGATTAATTTACTAATGAACAACCCATTGTTGAACCTTGGATCTTAATTTGTAGGCCTTATTATTGTAGAGAAGAGGAAGATTTGCAGTTTTATTGCATATAGTCATAACCTTGTTGGACCCACAGGGGATTGGAACCATAGAGATCGTCTATGTAGACGTCTCCATGGTACCGAGTCCCTGTGGTTGGACCCTTGTGTTGATTTTAAGGAAAGTGGTCATCATATTATAACATAGAGTATACCCCTGGGGCCGGTAGCTCAAAACTCTGTTAAGTTAACGGTCTGTTAGATGGCGTTACGTTACAATGAATTTCTATTATGACGTGACGTTAATTTCTTTGTGCCGCATCTAACTGGCTGTTAGGCAAACGTTATCTATGTATTTGTGGCCCTGCTATAGACAGAGACCCGAGTTCGATTCCCGAAAGAGGCTAGTAAAGTTTACTTTCCCTACAATAAAAAATATATTTTTGGAAAGCTTGGATACTCCGGATTACAGTAATGCAAATTTGATAAATATCAAAAAAAATGTTTTGAAAATTACTGCAAAAAAGACAACGTCAGAAGACAGTAACTTTCGGTTGTATAGAACAATATGTCGATGTCAAAAAGTTACACAACTTTATTAATTTGGTCGTCTTGCAGAACAGGCCTAGAACTATAACCAATATAAGTACTGCGTTTCCATGATTTGGAGGTGCAATGAAATATCTTCCCAAATTTGAAGTGCTAAAAATGAAGCAATTATAAGTAATATTCATTGAAGCGATTATTTATTATTTCATGTACCTGTGAATAAGTTATCTAACAGGTGGTGAGTAGGCCGCTTTCAAAGGATCTGTTGGATATGATAGCGAGCTGATTGTCTGCGAAACATAATTACCAGGCCGCATCGATTGGTTGCTGAAAAAAGCATCCATGCATATAATCTGTTAACCCCTTCACCCACCCGCACATCCATTATCTCTTGTACAACAGATTACTAGGTAATAAGCTGCTTTGGAGTGTAAGATCGTTAATTAATCTTTTTTCAAAAATGGCTCTTGTACATATGCACACATCTGGAAGCCACTGTCATACAGGTAGCTCGCCGGTATAAGCATCGAAGGTATACTATTTCCCAACTCAATTAAGCTAATCGAATTGATTTCTGATTCTCCGTGCAACACTGAATCTATTAATCACGAGAAAGTTATCTCGATTAATCATCAAATTCCCAATAGCCATCATTGATATACGTGTACATCCTGACATATCTCACTCGGAAGTCTTCGAATAAACTGCGCACAACATCTCGGACATCAAACGATGGCCGACATTATGAGATGCATTTTTTTTTAAATCAACTGATAAAATATAGTCCGAGTTGTGAAGACAATTCACAGTAGCTATATCTTTAAGGTTCAGAAAATAATAGACTTTAAATTATCTAAGTATAGAGTTAAACCTAGAGAAACTCTTAATTCTCTGGAATTCATGGACTGTGTGAAAACGCTGTAAATAGGCTTCCGGCGAACAACATATACGATTTTTGTGCGTATTCATACATCTATCACGGCCCAGCGAAGTGACGATATCCCAACAACGAGAATCACGCGATGTTTGGTCTATTGGACATATCTCGACAATTTAATACTGGATAGTACTGTATGTAGTGTGGTCTCTAATTACCGTCATTTCGTTTATTGGAATCAACGTGATTTATGGGCAGAAGTTAAATCCTGATCATCGGACTCTCCATGCTATGATTAGTCAAATCGATTACAGATATATGTATCTTTTACTCTACCGATTGTACATTTCATGTTATGACCCAGCTTTAACTTGAACTTTTCCCTTATATAGTTTTATATTGTATCTATACATGTTCTTCATTAACTGTCTCATGTAAAATGAAAATGATAAAAAAAAAAACAATAAACCACATTAATATTATTACATTTTTTTATATATAGATTTTAGTACATATATATACAATCATATCATTAACATCTCTTGTAACAAATAACACTTTGTCTATATGCATGTATGTATGTGATTTTACAGTGAAAGGTACTTTTCATTGTAAATTTACAGTGTAAAGTCGTACAGTGTATACTTATTTTATTTAGTCAAGAAATATATTTGTTATTTTGATTAAGATTTTTAAAGCCAATTCACTCATATGAGGGCGTGCCAGACCAATTGGTGAAGGAAATCACACTCGTCACCACTGGCAACAAACAAACACAAGAAAAGACAATCACATAACGTAATACAACGCTATTACAAACAGATCGCCATTATGTTGCTCCTTATCACCCTCCGCTTAATAAATGTAACTTTAATCTTATGTACAAGATTACTTTGCAACTTGGTTTATAAAACAAAGCAATTTTCTCCACCATTTGGTTTTGGATGTATGTATAGTTGTGCTGAATACTATTAATTTACTAACGCCAAACTGAAAAACCGATGTATTATGGTTGTTTTACAGATAAACGTTGAGAACTTACAACACAGCGTTACCATGTATTCTCGCTCTTTCGTATGTAAGCCTATATTCCTTGCCCAGAAACCATCGACTATCATTAATATCAACCAGGTATATTAATCAAACAGATGAACTCAGCAAGTTTTGCTCAAGGCTTTACCAACTGTCACTGATCACAAAGCTCAGATTGATTTTCTTCCTGGACTGTTCAATAGTGTATGAAGAAGATACAAATATTTCATCAATCGAACTCGTTGAAGCTGACGCCCATAGGCTACTCGATTGTCTCCTAGATCTCTGTCGCGACCATGCCACGAATGTAAATATAAGACGAAACAACAGTTAGAAGCTGCAATTTTTAAGGAGATATTCGCATCAATTTAGGTTTACTGGGCAAGTTTACAGACGGCGAAGCAAGGAGGTCTAATCACGTTTTTTTTAACTGTTTTTTCGCATAGCTTTAAGAGTCCGCATAGAAGTTGCAAATGGCTAGTATTTGCTACCATATGTGACTGCTGATGATACAATATATTGGACGACCACTAAAATTACAAATTAATGATATTAATCAAAGAAGACTTTTGATGTCTGTTTTTCTGTTTGCTAGCGGCGAATATTCATTAGAATATGGATATTTGAAATAGCTGCGAATCACGTATACTTGGATGAGCAGAGAAGTCAAACTCTGGGTGTAGGTAGCAGCACCCCATTTCAAGCTAGGTATTGCCTTGAAGCTCATACGAATGCGGGTAGCAATGACGGCTCTTTCCGGCTCACCACTCAATTTGATTTTTTGTTTGTTGGTTCCAAATTACACAGCCTGTTAAAACCTTAATTTGACCTATACCTATTATCAGATAGATGCTGAGGGATCGCAATTTGACCTCTTCGTATTCGGAGAGATACGCCAGACCCATCTCGATTTGACCTATTCTAATTACCAGATAGATGCTGAGAGATACAGCCGGATGAGCCGGCCCGTATCCATAAAGTCCATTCTTATTATCAGATATAGCCGGTCCATCTCAATTTGACCTATTCTAATTATCAGATAGATGCTGAGAGATACAGCCGGATGAGCCGGCCCGTATCCATAAAGTCCATTCTTATTATCAGATTTAGCCGGTCCATCTCAATTTGACCTATTCTTATTATCAGATATATATATATGCTGAGTGATATAGCCTGATGAGCCGGCCCGTATCTATATAGTCTATTCTAATAATTAGATAGATGCTGAGAGATACATGTGGAGTTATATAGCCGGGTGAGCCAGCCCGTATCCATATAAAGTCCATTCTTATTATCAGATATAGCCGGTCCATCTCAATTTGATCTTTTCTTATACTGATCAAATTGCTGAAGATGATACAGCCAATTCATCTCAATTTTGCCAAATCCTGTTATGACAAACACATAAATCTTGCCCTTTACTTTAGTCCTATCTTATTATGATAGCTGCATCATACCTTACTTTAGGTCTGATACATTCTACGCATTTTGATTTACTACCTATATACCTATCGTGTTGTAAGAGACATTTATTTAGCTTGTCAATATCAATTTGACACAATCAAATTATTAGAGAGACAGCCTTCCCATTTTAATTTGACCGTATCAGATTATGAGAAATATACATGTTACCCGCAACAGTCTGACAGATAAACGCTATCCATTTCGATTTAAGCTATTTTTATATAAAATATATACATCTTGCTCGTGTCGATTTTATGTAATCAAATTGTTAGATATAAAGCCTCTTCACGACTTCATCAAATGTCGACTGGACCTAATCACATAAGAGAAATGTATTCTGTCCATTTCAATTTGACCTAATCATATTATGAGAGATACATCCTGCCAATCTCGATTGAGGCGGATCTAAATCTCAGATCTATCCTGTCAATTTGGATTGTATACCTTTTCTTATTATAAGAGACTGAAATAGATTTATTTCAATGAAGTAGAAGCCAGTGATTTAGCTAAGATCCTGAGCATCTCAATTTGACCTAATTAATTATGAAATACATCCTGTAAATCTCCGTTTGACCTTATCACAATTGGAGAGATACATCCTGAACAATTCTTCTCGATTTCCAGCCATCTGCAGCGGGCATTACCCGATGACTTAAAGAGACACAGATATCCATGAGACGAACTGATTTCATTACTGGGAAAGTTTGACGGATGTTTACGATAGATGCCACGACGGCGGTGGCACAAGCGTGACCGTATAATGGCCATCATTATATCGTTACTTGGCCGTAGCCTCCCGGGTGTCACGCACGTGGCTCGACACTGTTCAATCTTGTTTGATGTCGGTCATTTAGTGTAAAGAACGGAATGCTATGCGGGATATCGCGTGCACTGATAAAGTTCATGCCGGCAACATACCGTGTCAAATGAGAAAACAAAAGTAAAATGGTAATGGGCGATATCAATACAATGTTCATTGTGCCATGTATCTTATTGTGCCTTTGTCTTTTATCACTCTACCCAAAATGGAGAGAGAGAAATCAGTCAATAGCACGATTCAGTGACCAAACATAAAATATGATGATACTTCCTTCAACCTTGCACTCGAGTATCGACATAACCGCTCAGAAAACACGATACAGAAGAACGTATTTTGGTTCCGGAAAAATGAAATGGTTTTTACTTTCAATAATCCGAAGAGAGATATACCCACATGCTTAATGTGGCGGGTGGCTGGGAGAGAGATTCCTGTTGCCCTGGTTCTCTTGAAACTAGGGGGCAACTATAAAACTCAGTCTGTGATTGTGGTTTTTTGTTGTTGTTGCATATCGTGATTGTTCCGTCCTACATTTGCAATGGTGGTGTTATCAGTCACACGCTGGGCCGGCACGCCTTCATAAGAGCATCTTCCCGAAGCAAGACGGAAAAGAAGATCGTCGCATTAAGCCTCTTTTCCTTTCCTTACCTAGCCTATATACAGCAGCTACTTTCGGATGACCTCTCTTTACCGCACCCAATCAGATTGGAGCATTCTTAGAATAAAAAAAGGGGGTCTAAACACAGGATGACAAGTAGGCTATACTTCTTAGTCCCATTAACAAGTCCTGATATCCCAAACGCGTTAATTAACAGTGGCGCCACGATTGTTTGTCGTCGACTTTGATGTGTAAATGGCTTTCTGATTGGCTGCTTGTTTCTGCAAAAAACAAGCCACGTTTTTGCCTCGAATTGCAGCAAGGGGTAGTAATGTGGAAGTCTCGTCTTACACATTTTGACCCTTGCAATGGGAAGATGGCATATGAGTGAAATGATCGTATGTACGACGTGAAACAATAATCAAGTAAACAAATCGGTTTTTAATGCAGCTGTACTATATGCATACAATCGGGCAACTTTAACTTATTCTCCTCTTTGTCCATAAAATCAACAAACGAATAAGCTTGTATAGACAATGCCAGCTTTTACAATGTCGCCAAAGGTTATAAACGACCAGTCAAATTAATAACATAATTCTTGAAGCCCTAAATAGTTCGAATGTTTTTCCTTTGTACCATGAATACTTGCACGTTCTTCTAAAACCCAGTTTACTTAAAGCTCCGTTTGTTCGGAATTGATTGGCACGAAACTGTCGAGCGCCTTTAAACAGAATCGGAATTGCTATAGTGGAATAATTTTTAAGATGTAAGTTGCACCATATTTAAACAAGGAACAGTGTGAAATGGACAATCCGTCGTCATATAAGCGAAAAACCCATGAGTACGACGTTAAACCCCAAATCAAAAAAACAAACAAACTTTTCATTCGGTTTCATTTTGGGCGCAAACCGCTGGTGTCTAAGTATGCATTTTATTACAATTGTCACCAAACCGCGTATGTATATCTAGAATGATATATAAATATTTACGCCTGATTGAACAAGCTAAGGAATAATGCACGCAAGGCTTAATGGAAAACGACAAAGAGCAATGGTTTATTTGGATCGACCTCCCATTCACACAATAGAGATAGTAATAGTATACCGTTTGATATGATGAGTATAACTAATTAATTATTGACCAGTACCGTGGTCACTAATATACTCGAGGGAAGTGATTTGTGTAGAAGAACACTTAATGCATAAGGCCAATTATTGCGTTGGGAAAGTTGATGAATATACGAATATCACGGATCGATGCGCCGTATTGACATCAAAGCAATTCGATCCGCACTTACACTGACGTAATTGATGATATTTCAATTGTGAAATTATAAATGTGAACATTATAATTGAAGTAATCGATACACCTCGCGTTTTTCTTTGGCCGGAGTTAGATCGACCTTGTAAATAACTCGCATGTATATTACAGACATGTTTTTGTCGTTGTTGTAGAACTGGTTCCCCGAAAAAGTCGGCTTTGGAAAAGAATCGTCAAAAAATTAACACCGAATGATTCCAAATCCATCGGAGATAAAATATAAATTAGTAGCGAGCTACTCTACATTACAACCCTTGGCGGATTATCTGCATATAATCGGACTCGAAGCGATTGCTTGGATGCGTGGGAACAATCAGATGTTCTGGTAGGAGTGGAAATGTTGTCGAAAAAGGGATATGTTCGGGGTATTCAACCAACTCAATGAGAGTATTGCATATGTATCCACCCCTACAGACACCAACTCTCCATATATTCGCCAATAGTGCTTGTCAAAACTAGAGTATAACATTCAACATATTTTATCAGCGCTTTAAATCGAAACTGTTATTCTATTTACATGTGATTAATCGGCCGAGGGTTGTAATGCCGAGTAGCTCGGAATAAAACTCGTGGCTAGAGAAGATGTCCTCTTGGGTGCAGCGGTGGGATTCTGCGTTCATGCTGGAACAAGAAAGAATATATGACGTACCCGGAAGTAGAGTGAATTACGTGAAATATAGCAGATCACATGACCTGACTTCCAGGCTATATAAACCTGAATCGACTGTAACGTCCCCAGTGCCCATATCAAGCTTCGTCCCTTTACAACAGTCAGTTGGATTGGCGATTCCTTACAATCCACAACAAAAGTTTCGACTCCAAAGACTATGGAAGAGATAACAATTGATTCTTAAACAAACCCTTATCATTTCCTGAGTGACTGTTAAACAAGGCGAAACGACCACAACTTCATTTTACCTTATGGATATTCTAATTTCCAGGGAATGGACAAGGGAAAATGACGCTCACTTGAAATGTCGCAGACCTGACTTACCCCGGAATTATGGCCCTCCAGGACCCGTATTCATAAAGCTACTTTAGTATTACTTAAAGTTAAGCAATATTTAGCCAAATTTAAGCCTTCCATTTTCCCTTGAAAAAAATATAATTTGAAATAATTAAGTTAACTTTTTATAAATTTTACTTATAATCTGTCATTTGAGATCATACAAAGTTCAGCGAAATGGTGTTCATGTACCCAAATGATGCATGAACTTTAAGAATTACTTAAGTAGCTTTATAAATACGGGTTCTGGGCTTGAGAAGATGGCACAAACCAAGGATTCGATGTATTTACAATACATGTTTTATTCTATTCAAATTTATTTCTTCTCAGATTGGATTGAATATCAAATTCAACTTTTTTGTTTGATTGTTTTCTTTATTTACCAAAATTACAACATTAATAAAGAAAATAGCATTGTGTATAAATCCTGAATGGCGGGAATAAAACCCAATTGGACTTAATCAATCTCATTTTGTATAAGGATATAATCCACAGGATTATCTACAAGATTTCTACAGGAAATCTACAGGATTTTTCAAAACGAAATTTCATTTACATTTTATGTAAAAGTATGTGAGTTCTTCAATACAGATTGAATACAGATACCATCACATACAACAGTGGAAGCATAAGTATCGTCTTATGATACAATTTTAGATTGAATATATTATCTTGTTTTATAACGTCTCAAATTACATCGTATCACATACACATGCACCAGCATCTCCTCTCTCACAAATACCCATTATAGCATACATGAGAAACAAAAATCTAAAGGACCTACTGGTTAAGGCGAAACTTCCCTCTGTATCAGACAGGTTGTAACACTCATTCT